>BRDA01020119.1:0-21545 GCA_036984385.1 Crenuchus spilurus
ACATTTGCCATCTCCACGTCATTGCATTCAGTTTTTATTCACAATTTGTATAGCGTCCCAACTTTTTTGGAATCCGGTTTGTAGATAGATAGATATACTTTATTAATCCCTTGTGGGAAATTCACTTATTGTTTTGTCACGGATGTTGCTGAGTTTGTAATGAGCTAACGCCTGTGTAACAGTCTGGAAAAAAAATTTTTTTAGGTGGGTGTAAAATTTAAAAACGTTAAGGCATGTCAGACTACATCAGAGTGTCTGAAATACTGTCTGACTCCATTAGGTTTCATTTAAAGATTCTTCTCCTATGAGGTGGATGTCGATCCACCAGTAGGTGGATATGGTGCATCACATTCACATTTTCCCCTGATGTGTGGGTTATGGTCAAAGCACACCTGCTCTAGTAAAACATTTCTGCCAGTTTGTGCCAGTTATGATGGCGAATGATTCCAGTTTTCCTCAAGTCAATGACTATAACTATGAAATGTTAACAACACCTGCTGCAATTAACCACACAAATGCTAGTCAGATAAAATAAACAGAATTTACTCATTGGAAGTCTAAACATATTGTGATAGCATCTGCACCCCTTCAATTTTGTGATATAGGTGAAGTCTACAACAACCTAGAACACACATTTCCTGATTTGTCTTTTTTTTGGTTCCTTAAAAACACACTGCTGTAAATGAGATCTGTGATTTTTTTTTTTAAATTTAAAGTACAACCTCATGAAGTAAATGTTCTATACTAGTTTTGTCTTAGGTCTGTATGTCTAAGATCCAGTTAGATCTTGATTAATCATGCGCAATACTTTATTGATGACAACCAAGAGTCATGAACCAACAAAATGATTGGCATGATGTTTTTAAAAAAAAAACATTTTGATTTTTTTTTTTTTTGCCATGGCAGTAGAATTTCAATAAACTTGCAAATGTTCTGCCTTGTTTGCTGTAGTCAGGGTTCCCACGGGGTCTTAAAAAGTCTTAACGGCCAGATATCCACCCAAGGTCTTAAATTAAATTTATTAAAGTCTTAAATTTTTACTTTTAATTCCATAGAAGTGTAGTGTAATCTGAAGTTAGTTTAGCTAACTTATGCTAACATCTACTAAATGCATCAGTGTAGTTCTGTTCTCTGTGTTTCCGGTGTGGGGGCCGTTGTCATTAAACTACAAATCCCATGATAACTGCATGATAATGCCTGTGAATACACTGTTGGCAACTTTTGTTGCTATAGTTAGTGAGTTTTCAGACTTTTTTTTTTCCAAAAAAGCGACTAGCGACAAATCTATTGACTTTTTCTGGTGTTATTGGATGTGACGTTATGTTTACGCCACAATTCTGAGCTGGCACACAGATGTGTTGACTGAGGAAGAAGATTTTTGCACGCACGTGAACTCAATATTGTATACAAATCTCTCCTTAAAAAATCTTAAATTTAAGTCTCTGAAACCTGCAAGAACCCTGTGTAGTATAACAATTCAAAGAACAACCTGAATGCTTCAATGATTTTGCTTAAATGGTTCTTCTCTATGATAAAGAACCTGAATCTGTAAAGAACAGTTTAAAGCATTGAAAAAGGGTTTCAACGTTGTTATAAGAACCTTTTTGACTAAGAAGTTACTGAAAGTGTGGACTCATTATAACTTTATAATAAGATAATACAAAAACTACATAGATATTTAACTATGCTTTAGCTTTTAGACACTGGATGTAAAATATAATTTTTCCCCATATTTTCATTGACTGCTTCCATGCTTTTTCATTCTGAGGCTCATGTCATAACCTGGCCATGTGTGGTCTAGAACATCTTCAACATTTGACACCAATAATGAGCTAAATTAAGCTCGAGCTGACCTCAGCCCTGCTATGTGTCAATATGAGAACGCAGGGTTGGTTTTTACTGGGGTTGAATGATTTAAGAAAAATATCCGTTTTAAATTTCAATACAAATAAATAATACATTCATTAATTATTTTCTAAAATTAGGTTTCAGCCACCTGCCTACCCCCCAAAAATGACTTGGCATGGAGATTCAAATGCCCAGGATTTTCACCAGAAAGTTCACAAGTTCTGTTTTAGGTTACATTTCCCCACTTCAGATTCATTTTAACAGCTCTTGATTTGGAAATTGCCATTTAAATTGCAATTTTATATAAAACAATGAAGGTTTCAGCCCTAAGTTTAACTGAAAGCTGGTGTTTGGAATTGGAATTGTTCTCTTCTTCCCTTTTCATTCTTGTTGTTTACCTTCTACCATCATGTTCTCAGCTTGAGCGAGCACAGCATGTCACAGCAGCATCTCTGTGTATTAACTCTGGGATAAGGGTGAAATGATTCAAACATGTTTCCATCATCTCGCCACCACCTACTGCTTGCTCTCTTTTCTATCTCTTGTCTCAGGAAATGATTTATCATTTCGCACATTCCTGCTTTCTACTTTCATATATCTCATATGTGACATCTGACTTCTCTCTCTTTCTCTGGAACGCTGAAAATTCCCAGCTTTTCTGGAATGTTCTGATATATATATATATATAGGTTATAGGTTTGTTTTCAATAACATAATTGGAACTTTAATCAACGTAGTTGGCTTGTGCACTTGCTTCAGCTTTTTCTGAGTAATGTCCTTTTATCTCAAGAATGTATCTCCTTTCAAATACACATCTACATAATGTGATGTAGGTGGTTTTACCTGGAGATGGTCTTGTAAACTTTGATAATTGACCAGTCATTTGGAGACGTTTCCTCAAGGGTAGACTTGTGATCTGACTCCAGCAGATTTGATCTGCAGCCAGCCTTGACACTTGCAAATGTTATTCAGCTGTTATATCAAATTACATCATCGTGTTCTTCCAGCTGGCAGAGCCGTCCCTCCAATCTAATGTCTAATGGCTTTCCTTATATTTATGTCAAGACATTAAAGTTGTATTAAAGTGAACAGCCCCAAGAGCTTTAATCAGGTTAACAGAAGGCTATGTAAGTTGCTATCTTTCTGTTTAAGCATTGTCTAAACACAGGGCCTTGTTGGAACACTTGCTCTTTTTGTTATATATGTAGGAAGCTTTCTATAGTATATGTGTGCCTGAAATTTAGTCTGTGATGTAATGGTAGAGCCTGTGCTATACGTGTGTTCTTCTAACCAACATATACAAATGAAATAAAAAGTAAGTGAACCCTTTTGTATTATGAGTATACTCCAATGAGTACTAATAAAATGTGGTCCGATCATTATCTAAATCACAATTATAGACAAACACAATCTAAACTAATAAAACACCAACAGTTTTAATACTGTTCATGTCTTTGATTGATCACATTGAGTAAACATCTACAGTGCAGTCTAGAAAAAGTAAACAAATCCCTCTTGAGCAGCTTCCACCAAAGCTTTACTGTAGCTGCAAATAGAGCTGGGCGATATGGCCAAAAATTTTATCACGATACATTTTTCTATATTGATCAATCTCGATAATTATCACGATATTACATTTTCTAACACTGTCATAGTTTTAAACAGACTAAATACATGAAATGTTACTATTTAAAATATTAAAATGTTTATTGCCAGAACATAATATTGTTGTGTTCGTCTGGACGCATTGAAAGGATGGATGAGAAAGACGTTTACAGTCATCGCTTTATTGTTGAAACTTACAATGATTGCTGTCTGCCGCAGCTTCTCCAAAATAACAGGCTAGAGAGCCAAGCTAACAAGCTAATGCTAACACACACACACAGTGAGCCCCCCCTCCTTCTCCTTCTCACACAAACAGACAAGCACACAGCGACCTCGCGCTCTCTCGCCCGGACCCACTACGCTCTCCACCAGTCACACACTTGTCTTAAACACAACAGTGCATTTTTGTGGCGCTGGTGAGGAGGAGGAGCTAACAAGCAGCACTATTAGACTTCTGAACTCACTGTCAAGCTGCTTAGATGTGAAATGGAAACAAACGTTAATGCTTATCGAATTCTATTGTTCCGGCTTATCATCGTCATCGAGGGAACAATTATTGTGAAAAAAAATCGATATCGTTTTATTGCCCAGCACTAGCTGCAAATAAGATTTGTGCAACTTTGAGGAGGAATTTTTTTTATTTTACCCTGCAAATGTGTCTTAGTGCATTAGTAATTCTGGAATGTCTTGTGTGCACAGTCCTCTTCAAGCCATGCCGTCAGGACTCTTGAGTTCCCCAAACACAAATTTTCTTTTTCAACCATTCTTTGATTGATTTCTTTGTGTGCTTTTGGGTCTTGTTGCATCACCCAACATCTCTGGCATGCTCCTATAAAATGTTTGATACACATTTGAGTTAATTGTTTAATCGATGATTGCAAGGTGTCACTGCCTTGCTTCACAGTTGGGATGATGTTTGGGTTTTCACATTTATTTTTCTCCAAAGACAATGTGCTTAAATGCTAAAAAGTCCTCTTTTTCAAGTATCAGAAGCATTGTGCAACATCCTTGTGGTCCTGGGCCAACATGATTTGGGATTAGACTGAAGTGCTTTTACTGAGTGGAAAATTCAAGCTTGTTATTTTTAAGGCGCCCCCCATGGCATGTTTTTTTTTCCTGTACTGACCACAAGGAAGGCAGGCTTTTAGGTACAGATGCAGTTGCTGATTTCACTACTCAACATTAGTAGAGTTACACAAGGCATAAACAACAGGTTTTATTTTTAGCTTGTTTGCTAACAGCACCACATTTGCTACTTAACAGATGACCACTTTGTAAATGAGAACATGTCAGAGTTTTCTAATAAAATGTCCAAATGTTTGTGGGCACCCCTTCTAATCACTGCATCCAACTATTTTAAGTTGTACCCATTACTAACACAGATGTACACATACAGATTGTCTAGCCCCTGTTGAGAAGTATAGAATAGGACTCTCTGGAGCAGATAAACATGAACCTTTTGCCATCATGACTAATGCCAGGTGTGGGTTATCAAGTCCTCCAGCACTGAGCTGTGGAGCATTGGAATTGTGTTATCTGGAATGATGGTGCTCCATCCAGTACTTTTGGGATGAGGTGGGGTGGTGATCATCCAACATCCTGATGCTCTTGTCACTGAATGCAATCAAATCATCAAAGTAATGCTCCAAAATCTTCACTGGACAGTAGAGGTAGTTTCTCCAACAAGGGCAGGATCTTGTAGATTTTGGAAGAAACAGTGAATGAGCAGGTGTCCCAATACTTTTTCCATGCACTATTGCTAGGACAGCTGATTGATCAGTATAACAATATTGTTGCACAGTGAGATGCACAGCTAGAAGCAACTCTTACAGTACTGGCAAACGTGAGCTACTTCTAGTCTTTGTTAGCCACTTCACCACTCCAGTTTAAAAAGCAGTTTGTACTCCAAACATGTCTTGGCTGATCAGCTACATCTAGGGTAAGTGGAAAATGACTATTACGTAAATCAGAAACTCACGCATAACCGGTATAGCCCAGTCCAGGTCACTATTGTGCTCTCTATTTTCTGCAGTCCTCACACTGCTCAAGAGAAATTCACCAGCCATTTCTCTTTTTGTCCCTGCCTGCATTGTTCCCCTTCTTGAGAAAGGCCAACAAATGGCCCCTTTGCACCTGATCCCTGGCTGTGATGGCGAGGCCTTAAAGCTCGTCATCAGTCGAGGCACAAAAATACATGATTATAATCATGATGTTTCCTAATTACCCAGCAATTTGTCTGACCTACATCTCTTTCATTCTCTCTCTCTCTCTCTCTCTCTCTCTCTCTCTCTCTCTCAATTTACCTTTCTTTCTAGCCTCTTTCTGTGCCTCAGTTTATTTTGTCCCCCTTCAATTACATTGTATTTATCCTCTGTCTCCTTGGAACTATCCATGCTTTTGTCGAAACTTTTCTTCTCTCTCTCCCTCTCTCTCTCTCATCCACATCATTCTTTCCCTCCATCTCCCTCATCCTTGCAGATAGCTTTCTAATGATGTGACTGCCCTCATTTGTTTCTGCTTGCTTGTGTGTTTGCTTCGTCATCGGGGACACTCTGTATATGTCTGGTGACACAAATGGGACGGCTTTGTTGACGTTAGCATTCCCTTCACCGCTTATCTACACTCCGACCCCGTTTAGGAAGGAAAATGTCAAGCCGTTTGACCTTTTTAGGATCTTTTAGGTAGCTAAACATATGTGTGGTCCTGTAATGCAAGCAGTCTTGTCTAAATACATATGTAATCCTGGGTGTATATAACTCTTTAAAAGCTATTTGTGCCTAAATGTCTACAGTGTTAGTATACTTAACACATTTTCAGCCTTAGCTTTATTTAAACCTGGGACTGGGTGGTGGTTTCCAACGGCAATTTGATTTTAAAGTGTATGTCTGTGCTTGTATATACATATACATCAGCCATAACATTAATACTAACTCCATGTATCTGCACTCATCTGTCAGCTCCACTTATACACAGTCATAGCAGAATATTATGACCACTTGCCTAATAGTGGGAATAACCACCCTTGTTTGGGAGAGTTTGCTCAGTGATGATTCCTGACACTTTCTTCATTGCTGCTGTGATCATTATACAGGTTAACTGGTCCACCGTGGTTGATTGTTCTGTACCTCTCACTAGAGTTATTGTTGCTCTGTGGCATCAATGTCTCATGGGGTATGACTGTTATATCATTGGTTGGCTCTCAATCTATGAGAAGTCCATTCGTAGTAAAACTTCACTACAGCCATTAATAAAGAAAGCTCTGCCCTGACTTGTATCCTCTAAATCTCCTTTTCCCAGTCCCTGGCCTCCCCTCAGTGTAGTTTAAGGACGTCAGGGCATTGCTTTCTTTATTTTTGTGGGGGATTTAGGGGAAATCTTTTGTTGCCTGAAGAGGAAGCCAGGCAGACTACACTGGTAATTAAAGGCGTGGTGTTTTATTGCAGCTCCTTCTCTTTTTGGGCATTCAGTATGCTACAGAAACCTCCCGTAGCCAAGGTAGCAGTTCTGGCAGGGAGGCTTACTTGCCCTAGGCCTCTCAAGTGGCGTAAGGGCTCTGTAGAGCCTCCCCTGGGATGGTGCTGCACCTGTAGAGCATAGGAATCTGTTTTGACCTACCCCAGGTGGCATTGCACCTCAGGAAAGGATAGAGCCTGTGCCTTTAGCGCCATTGATGTTGTTTTGTTTATTTCAGAGCTCCTTTTTCCACCTCTTCCTCCAAGTCCAGTGGAAGCGTGTGTGCACCACGCCTTTCCATCTCCGCTGCATTTATTCATCCCTGGCTGCGGCTTTATTATTTTGTTTAGTTTTTTGTCTTTTTTTTGTTGTTGTTGTTGTTGTTATTTTTAGTTTCTAAGTTCTTAGTTTACTCCTGTCTGCACTTAGATCCAACCTGGAAGCAAAGCATATCTTCAGACCGGGCTGCATCCAGACGGTGCTTGACCCTTCATCCTGGCTTGTGAAGAAATGTCACTGTCCATGTAATGATTATTAAATATGACAGTTTATCTTATTTATTTAAATTATGAAAAACAATGAACTGTTTCACAGCATTATTTTTTGTTGTTGTGGCACTGTATAATAATCCTTATGATGTTTTGATAGTTGATTTGAATGGCAGTGAATTTAACACATTTAATCACCGACTGAATTTGGATTTAAAAGTCTGAAGTTCACAGTATGTATATGTAAGTGTTGTGTGTTGAGTAGTGTAAAGTGGGACTCAGTGAGGAGGCCGAGGCTCATCTGGAGTTAATCAGGAAATGACTTAGACCAGTTTTAACATAAGTTGTCTTTTCTAAGTTCCTTGAGATTTGAAGTTCTACTTCATTCTCTCTCCAAACCCACAAAGAAGCAAAGAATCCTGTCTCGAATGTATTGTATGACCTTTTATTGACCTTTACAGTTAGCTGTACTACACACGCACACACACACACACACACACACACACACACACACACTTTTCCAAAGGTTGTTTCTGAGATCTGAGTGGGCCTAATCAGCCAGGAGGACAATAGTTTGTGGTGGATGTGACATCATCTCGGTGGGCGATGGCAGACAGGGAAATGATGATGAATAATGATAGTGCAAAAAAGAGCTGAATACAATAGAGCACTCATCATTACTGTATCCTTGATTACTAACGTTGCTTAAAAGTGCTAAATCTAAATAAGTCTCGTTTACAATAGTGCATCTGTAATAGGCCTACTCAGGATGCACAGGGTGTAAATGAACATTTAACATTGCTCTAAAGTATTTCTTAAATTTGCATGATTCAAAGTGTAGCTGAAAACAAACTAGAAATGGCACATTATATTCATTACAGTCTGAAAATCTCAAGCATTTCCTCTAGTCTCAGACAGAGTTACAGGCTGGCTTTAATTGACCTTAATTAACCTCATTTATAATTAGAGTTTGCCACACAGAGCGGTGGTTTCTCTGAACTCTCAGATGAAAGAAGTTGTATATGTATTGATTGTAACCTCCCTGACTTACACAAAGACATCCTCGGGCATAACACACATGCTCCACAACTGGACAAAGTATATATACAGGTGCATCAAAAAAAATGTATATAATCAAAAAGCTAATTTATTTCAGTAATTCAATTCAAAAGTGAAACTCATATATTATAGATTTATTATATATATTATATATTTATTATATATTATTATATATATTATTTATTATATAACTCATTCATTACACACAGAGTGATCTATTTCAAGTGTTCCATGAATTACTGCATCATTGCAGTGTGGCATGAAGGTGATCAGCCTGTGGCACTGTTGAGGGGTTATGGAAGCCCAGGTTTCTTTGATAGTGGCCTTCACCTCATCTGCATTGTTGGGTCTATTGTCTCTCATGTTTCTCTTGACAACACCCCACAAATTCTCTATGGGGTTTAGGTCAGGTGAGTTTGCTGGTCAATCAAGCATAGTGATACAATAATTATTAAACCAGGTGCTGGAAGTCCTGCTGAAAAATGAAATCCAGATCTCTATTTTTAAATTGGCGGCACGGTGGCTTAGTGGTTAGCACGTTCGCCTCTCAGCGCTGTGGTCTTGGGTTCGAGTCCACATCTGAGCGTAGTTTCCATGTTCTCCCCGTGTCTGTGTGGGTTTCCTCCGGGGTCTCCGGTTTCCTCCCACAGTCCAAAAACATGGAGGTCAGGTGAATTGGATACTCTAAATTGTCCGTATGTCTGTGTTTGTATGTGTACGTGTGTGCATTTGTGTTCACCCAGCGATGGACTGGCGCCCTGTCCTGGGCTTGGTTGAATAGTGTACTGCCCTGCCCTGCGCCCAGTGAGGGGGTAGGGGACTAACCGCGACCCTGATAAGGAATAAGCGGGTGTGATAATGAATGAATGAATGAATATTTTTAAATTTGTCAGCAGAGGGAAGCATGGAATGTCCTGGTAAACGGCTGCACTGACTTTGGACTTGATAAAACACAGTGGACCAACACCATCAGATGAATTGGCTCCCCAGGCCATCACTAATTATGGAAACTTCATATTAGACCTCCAGCATTTTGGACTATCCCAGTGAAGCCCATGACAAGGTGCCAATCCATTGCTGGGTACACACACACATACACACAAGGACAATTTAGAGTAGAGCTGGGTGATATGGCCAAAAATGTTATCATGATAAATTTTTCTATATTGATCAATCTTGATAATTATCACAATATTAAATTTTCTAACACTGTCATAGTTTTAAACAACATCTTTCTAAAAACATCAGACTAAATACATGAAATGTTAATATTTAAAATATTAAAATGTTTATTGCCAGAACATAATATTGTAGCGTCCGTCTGGACGCGTTGAAAAGATGGACGAGAAAGACGTTTACAGTCGTCGCTTTATTGTTGAAACTTAAAATGCTTGCTGTCGGCCGGAGCCACTCCAAAATAACAACATGCTAGAGAGCCAAGCTAACTGGCTAGCACTAATGCTAGCACTCGTGCTGACACACACACACACACACACAGAGCGAGCCCCGCCTCCTTCTCACACAGCGAGACAGTGAGACCTCATGCTCTCTTGCCCGGCCAATCACACGCTTGTCTTAAACACAACAGTGCATTTTGGTGTGGCTGGTGAGGAGGAGCTAACAAGCAGCAGTATTAGACTTCTGAACTCACTGTCAAGCTGCTTAGACGTGAAATGGAAACGAACGTTAATGCTTATCAAATTCTATTGGCCCGGCTTATCATCGTCATTGAGGGAAAAATTATCGTGAAAAAATTTTATATTGTTTTATCGCCCAGAACTAATTTAGAGTACCCAATTCACCTGACCTGTGTGTTTTTGAACAGATGGAGGACACCAGAGTACCTGGAGGAAACCAACACAGGCTTGAACCCAAGACCTCAGCACTGAGAGGTGACCGTGCTAACCATCAAGCTCCCATGCTGCCCATTAAATACACTTAATTGTGTTCATTTTTAAAAGTGATTTTGTCTTCTGATGAAACCTGTGAAAAAGAGCTTCCACCTCTTCAACATTCGACAGATCCGACCCTATTCCTCTTATATTGTGTATAATGGTGTATCTTTCACTCTTTCTCAAAATTAATGGTTTTGTTGACAGTGTCTGAACTGAAGAGTGGTTTCAACTCTACATGTGAAAAATGAAATATTTTGATGAGTATAATGAAAATCGTGAGCACACAGTATGGAAGCTGTAGATTGAAGAGTTTCTCCTGTATTGATCATTAATGGAGTTACTATATTTCTTGAATAAATCAATTTTGTTTAATTGAATTCTGAGAGAAATGCAATATATGTAATGCTAGTAATGCACTGAAGTATGTATGAATTTGACCTCGGGTCAGCTAGCCATTAGTGATTTCAGGCCTCTGGGAAAAAGAAAACACAAAACAAAAACTGACCAACTAATTTTGATCGAGTGATTGAGTTTTATTGACTGGTCCTTCCTCCTCCTTCCGTCCCTCACTCCATCCATTTCACTAGGAGAATAATACTGATTGATTAGGTGCGCCGGTGAAATTCCCTCACAAATGACTCAATTTGGGCCTTTATTGTGGGGCACGTCAGAGCAGGGTCACTGATTATTAACTTAGCCTGGCAGAGAGCAGTTAGAGCTGACTTGGGCTGGAACAGTTCAGAGCAGCCATTAAACTCAATTTGTAAGCCAATCTTCATCTGTGACATTGGCCTGACTGTTCCTTCCCCAGGGACCCGAGCTTCCCTTCCTCTTCTCTTTAGCCATCTTTTCAAGGGGTTTCTAACAAATATACCTTATGCTGTGGCATGATGCTTGAGACACCCTTTGTGAAAGCTTTCTCTAAATGCAGAGTCATGGCTATTACTGAGACAGACAGACATACAGCTTATGACTTATGACCTAACCCATATGAAATCACCCACAATTCCCTTCTGTGAACAGACAGTGTAATGTTATGGACATGAACTGAACCCACTTGGGACAATTTATGTTGTGGAGGTGGATGTGCAGTCTAATCTTCTATTTACTGTGGTGCTTGAAAGCCTGTGAACCCTTTAGAATGTTCTAGATTTCTGCATAATTTTGACCTAAAACTTTGTAACACGCAAAGTAGAGAAAGAAATCCAAATCAAACAAATGAGACAAATATAGTAGACTTGGTAATTTATTTATTGAGGAAAATGGTCTAGTTTTATATGGCTGTTAGCAGAAAATCGGAGTCAGGTGTTGTCCATTAATGGGGTGACAATCAGGTGTGAGTGGGTGCCCTGTTTTATATTATTATTATTAGATTATAGGTATCTGAACAACTTAAAATGAGTTTTAAGGTTTACGGCCAAGTATGTGTGGTGGCCTACAGATATCAGATAGATGTCACAGCTTCTACTTTGAGAAAAAGACAAAAAAGAAAATAAATAATAACAACAATAAATTAGGTTTAACCACGTGTCCTGTTGTTTCTGTTTAAGGCCATTTAATCAACAAATGCTTTATTAATGGTTACATCCCCGTTAATTTAATACCAATTCATGCAAACCTCTGTGTTTTGTGCTGTGGGATGAAACAATCCACCCAGACAGGAACTCGAACCTGAGACCATGAAAATGTTAACCACCAAGCCACCCTCTGTAGTTTCTGAAATACAATTTATTTGATGGAAATTTGATTTCAATATTTTTTTTTTTACATTTTTGTAGAGAAATATATAGTCAAAAGGCTACCCTTACCAAAAAGTAGTGTATGCAAGTGTACTTCAAGTATATCAATTTTAAACTAAAAATTATAGCGTATCCTTCCAGTTTACATTTTATGAACTTAAAGTGGGCCAATTTAGTCCCAAGTAAGTATACTTGTATATTTTTATCAGTGTACTTGATAAATAAAAGTACACTTAGGGGAAATACTTTTATTATACTTAAGTATACTTAATAACGTAGTCGAAGTATACTTTTTTTGGTAAGGGTAGTTAGCATTTCAGCCTGTTAGCATTCGCGTAGTATTACAACAGTACAAGCCAGAAAGCCAAACTCAATCCATTGGTCAAAGACAGACATATTTGTCGAAGTGAACATTTTATTAAACAAAAGAAAGAGATTAGTACAAACTCAGAGAGGCTTCTACACAGTAAATTTGCCAATGTTAAATCAACACTATTAGAGTTAAATTAACACTGAGAGTGTTACATTTTGACACCCTCAGTGTTAATTTAACTCTAATAGTGTTGATTTAACACTAGCAGATTTACTGTGTATTTCTCAGCAACACATTTTTGCTCATTTTCATGGTAAATGTGTACAGAAAATGGGATAAGCATGAAAATATTTTTATTTGATTACTTGTGTATATTAACAGATATTTTTGATCAAATTGTTGGGTAGAGTGTGCATTTATACACCTAGTCTTAATCTATAATACGAATTAACTCGGTCAGACTGATGAAAATATTTGCAAATAAACACAGGAGGAACTAAAAACGAGGAAATAGTTTCTAGGGGGAAGTACTTGAACTGGGACGTACATTATTTAGCTCATTTATCTCAGTTACAAATGTTGTTCCTTTCTTCTTTCTTTTTTTTTTAAGCAGGGTTCCTTATGATACATATTTGATCCAATCAGATTGGATGAGGTTTACAGCTGCCTGACAACCATGACTAAGAAAAGAAGACTGAAGTAACTTTAAATGCATTTCTTTATTAATCTACCATGTCATTCAGCTACATTATAATCTTATCTTGCTTATAATCTACAAAGATTTACTGTGTATAAGCATATTAATTAATATTGGAAAGAACCAGTATGATTGATAACAAAGTCCTAAATATATACTTTTAAATCTAGTGACCTCAACGACTGTTTGTCCACATGCTGATAATATGCTGAGTTCTAACTTGGAGTACCACAGAGCAATATTAAGGACAGGCCCTGTATAAGTGCTCTGAATGGCTAAATGAAGTAAGTCCCTGGCCTCTTCCTCAATTAAGCTCCAGATTTCAGTTCCCAGCTGTCCAGTGCATTATTAGATACCCAAGTTTTCTTTTCAGGAAGAGTTATGATGTCCATCTTTTTCTGTTCCTCAGAAGTATCCATTTAGCACGTTATATCAGTTCCAACAAAATTCCACTAAAACCCAACATCAGCCCAAAAAAATTTCATCTAAACTCAACAGCAGCCCAAAACAATTACATTTCAACCCAACAGTATCGCAGCAGATTTCAATCTAAACCCAAGAGCAGCCATGCAAGATTCTATCTAAACCCATCTGCAACCCAGCATATTCTATCTAATTTTAACACATTTCATTTGAACTCAACAAAATTCCATTTAAACCCAAAAGCAGCCAAATAAATTTCCATTTAAACCCAATTACAGTCCAACAAATAAAACCCCTTCTCAACCCAAAAGCAGCCCAACAAACTTCCACCTGAACTCAACTGCAGCCCAACAAATTCTGTTTGTGCCCAAATTTAACCTGATAGTCTGAATCTCACTGTAGTTATAAAACATCATGCCTAAACCTGACCGAGAGCAAACACACCCTCCCCTTTAATATAACAGAATTTTCCTTCATGGTATCCATGTACATTTAGCACTTTAATCCAGTTTCTAATAGTCCAGTTTAACTGACTACTTCAGGTCAGTACTACATTTACGTTGTCCCTTAGTGGGAAAAATGTACGTGTGCAGTATTCTTGTGACCATGTAGTGGTGCAGGGGGTCTCCAGGGCTTTAGGCTCACTTATACTGGAGAATAATACACCCCAGGGTAAATCAGTGTCCATTTCACAGGCTTATTCGATCTAAGCTCCATAAGACTATAGACAGTACAGAGTTAAAGTGCTGTCCTTCAAGCACATACTCTACCTTTCAACAGTTGTTATTGTAGATTTTATAGATTATCTGACCTGTGTGGTGTGTGAGTAATTAGGTAAATGGAGATCTGAAGCTAGAAAAAGACAATTGACTACAAACAAAAGGCAGATGGTGCTGAGTTTAAGGCAGACTGTGGGTATTTTTGGAGTCCTACAATATGTGAAAACTGATCTATCTATTTTCTCTGTTTAGAGCTCAGTCTAAAAATGGAAGGAGAGGCTTTCAGCCCTCAGCTGGTTCAGGGATCATATATTTTGCCTAACAAAATTTGTCCCACAAAAGGGAGAAGGAACTTGTATCAGGCCTGAAACTGTATTTCAAACACCAATATAGCCTGAGATCACTCTGCTGGAGTCACAGTACACAGGACCAAGTGTTGAATCTGGACACAACCTCAACAAACCTATCCAAACTCAGCTGTAGTGCAGCATTTTGCAATAGCGGCCCAATACAATTCTGTCTCAAGAAAAGAGCAGCTCAATAAAATTCTGTCTAAACCCAAAAACAAATCAATAAATTTCCATGCAATCCCAACACCAGCCCAACACAATTCTATGTAAACCTAACAGCACACAACTTGGTAATTTTCATCTAAGGCCACCAGCATCCAACAAAATTCTATCTAATCCCAAATGTAGCCTTACTGTCTGATCCTAACCATAGTCCAAAAACATCCTGCCTATCCGTACATACATACATACATACATACACATTACACTTATATAGTGCCTTTCTAGACACCCAAGTACGCTTTACAATCAACACACTTCATATACACACACACGGGTGAGAAGCAGCACAGCGGACTCTCAACCGGAAGCGACCATCCACCTGGAGGACTGGAGTTCCAACCATACACAGACATACACATTCATACACACTCCAGGGAATTTTTTTAGAGTAGCCAATTCACCTGATCTCCATGTTTTTGGGTTGTGGGAGGAAACCAGAGTCCCCAGAGGAAACCCACGTGAACATGGGGAAAACATGGAAACTCCGCTCAGATGTGGACTCGAACCCAAGACCTCAGCGCTGAGAGGCAAACGTTCTAACCACTAAACCACCGTGCCGCCCAAATCCACACACAATAACACCATCAATTCTGCCAGAAACCAAGAGTAAATAAAACCCCACCTAATGATGGATTCAATTAACCTATCATGTAGTAACAAAAACAGCATTTAAAAACAAATTCAACAGCAAATAATGATCATCTTTCCAAAAGTGGACCATAAAAACAGGCCATAATCTGTTAACAAGCAATGGGTTTTAAGAAATCCAAACATGAAATATGAACGGATAGTAGCAGTCAATTCAGACAAAAAATGTCTAAAACCAATCAAACTTGACCAGACTTAACACAAAAAAGTGGTTTTGGGAATAAAAAGTTCAAGCTCCAGTGTGAGCGCATCAATGAAAAATTATAAGAAAGACTTTCCAGATAAGTTCTAGATTCTGTCCAACATGAGACAGCTAACATGCACACGCACATAGCAAAACATGAATTTACATCATATATACACACTCCATCTCTCTCTATGCCTGATTCAGCATAATTCAAAAGCCTGTTGTTCTATATGAGCACTGAACCCAGCAGTGCACCAGGCAGAGCAGTGATTAAGAGCCATAAACACTTTACAGTCAAAGTACAAATAGGACTCGTCTGGCTTTTCTCTGCAGCTCACACACCTCTAACTACTTCAGAATAATGCGAAGCAGAGCTAAGTGTGCTCTGGTGGATTACTTTGGGCCATTTTCCTCTTTGTAAGGCAATACAGAAACTGCTATCAATGAAATGTTCAGGACTTTTTTGGTTCCCCCCACCCATAGGCTCATAAAGTTACTCATAAATGTTCAGAGTTTTATTCGCATGACCTCTCCTTCAACTTCTGATTACCTGCATTTTTTTGCTTTCATAAAGGTTTGGTGCTATTGAGGAGGCTGACAGCCCATTGGCTGACCTCACTATAATAAAGCTGCTTTTGACGGGTTGTAGAGACTGACCTTGTTGAATAATGCATTGCTGCATTGGCTGTTCTGGACAAACCCTGGACAGGAAGATAGGACTGGATTAGCTGATCTCTCTGGCAGCTGTTTTATTCTAGTTGGGTCAGTTATATTTGACCCATTTGACTTAGAGAAAAGGGGACGGAAAGGGAGGGAGAAAGAGATAAGTAGAGAAAACCGCTCCCATTTACATGATTTGCAGCTGCTGATTGGCTCCACATGTTTGGCTTGGGGAACATGTGAAAAGAAGATTGATCCCAAAAGAACATGGTTAGGGCATGGCTGCTAAACCCTCTGTGTTCACACACAGACACACAAACACACTAAGTATTACTATGTTTGTGAGGACATCCCCTGGCCATAACCATTAACCTCAATAACATAAGCTGAACGCTAACCTTGAACCTTATGCACAATAACCCAACATAAAACTAACCATAGCATTAACCTCAGTAACCTAAGCCTAACACTAAACATTAACCACAGAAAACTAACACAGAAACTTTTACATTATCCTCAGACACCTAAAATCTCCCCTACCCTAACCTGCACCTCAGTAACCTAAAACTTACCTTAACTTTCACCCCAGTAACCTAAATGAACCTTAATCTTAAAATCAATAATCTATAAGTAACCCTAACCTTCACATCAGTAACCTAAACAACCCCTAACTTTAAATCAATAACCTAAAACTAATACTAACCTTCACCTTAGTAACCCAAAACTAACCCTAAACTTCACCTTCAACCCTAAACCTAAAACTAACCCTAACCTTAAAATAAATAATCTATAACTAACCCTAACCTTCACATCAGTAACCTAAACCTAAAACTAACTCTAACCTTAAAATCAATAATCTATAACTAACCCTAACCTTCACATCAGTAACCCAAATGAACCCTAACCTTAAATCAATAACCTAAAACTAATCCTAACCTTCAAATCAGGAACCTAAAACTAACTCTAACCTTAAAACCAATCATCTAAAACTAATCCTAACCTTCACCTCAGTAACCTAAAACTAACCCTAAACTTCATTTCAGTAACCTAAAACTAATCTTAACCTTCACCTTAGTAACCTAACACTAACCCTAACCTTCACCTCAGAAACCAAAAACTAACCCTAACCTTCACCTCAAGTAATCTAAACCTAAAACAAACCCTAACCTTAAATCAGTAACCTAAAACTAATCCTAACCTTCACCTCAGCAACCTATAACTAACCCTAACCTTCACCTCAGTAACCTAAAACTAACCCTACCCTTAAAATCAATCATCTATAACTAACCCTAACCTTCACATCAGTAACCCAAACGAACCCTAACCTTAAATCAATAACCTAAAACTAATCATAACCTTCAAATCAGTAACCTAAAACTAACTCTAACCTTAAAACCAATCATCTAAAACTAATCCTAACCTTCACCTCAGTAACCTAAAACTAACCCTAACCTTCACTTCAGTAACCTAAAACTAATCTTAACCTTCACCTTAGTAACCTAACACTAACCCTAACCTTCACCTCAGTAACCTAAAACTAACCCTAACCTTCACCTCAAGTAATCTAAACCTAAAACAAACCCTAACCTTAAATCAGTAACCTAAAACTAATCCTAACCTTCACCTCAGCAACCTAAAACTAACCCTACCCTTCACCTCAGTAACCTAAAACTAACCCTACCCTTAAAATCAATCATCTATAACTAACCCTAACCTTCACATCAGTAACCCAAACGAACCCTAACCTTAAATCAATAACCTGAAACTAATCCTAACCTTCAAATCAGTAACCTAAAACTAACTCTAACCTTAAAACCAATCATCTAAAACTAATCCTAACCTTCACCTCAGTAACCTAAAACTAACCCTAACCTTCACTTCAGTAACCTAAAACTAATCTTAACCTTCACCTTAGTAACCTAACCCTAACCCTAACCTTCACCTCAGTAACCTAAAACTAACCCTAACCTTCACCTCAAGTAATCTGAACCTAAAACAAACCTTAACCTTAAATCAGTAACCTAAAACTAACCATAACCTTCACCTCAGTAACCTAAAACTAACCCTACCCTTAAAATCAATCATCTATAACTAACCCTAACCTTCACATCAGTAACCCAAACGAACCCTAACCTTAAATCAATAACCTAAAACTAATCCTAACCTTCAAAACAGTAACCTAAAACTAACTCTAACCTTAAAACCAATAATCTAAAACTAATCCTAAACGTCACCTCAGTAACCTAAAACTAACCCTAAACTTCACTTCAGTAACCTAAAACTAATCTTAACCTTCACCTTAGTAACCTAACGCTAACCCTAACCTTCACCTCAGTAACCTAAAACAAACCCTAACCTTAAATCAGTAACCTAAAACTAACCCTAACCTTCACCTCAGCAACCTAAAACTAACCCTAACCTTCACCTCAGTAACCTAAAACTAACCTTCACCTCAGTAACCTAAAACTAACCCTCACCTCAGTAACCTAAAACTAACCCTCACACATAAAGATAATATTTGAGCAGGTTTCAAATGGATTGCTGTATCATTCCAACATATTACTTTATCATTTGCAAAGCATAATTTCTCATATGGATCATGAATAGTTTTATTCAAGAGACCCACAGAAACACTCATTTTTAACTGTGATTGGTTAAAAAACACTAATTGGTTAAAGGACTCACTTGTATATCACAGCCTTTATGCAATATCAGTATCACAAAAGCAAACTTTACAATATCCATTAATAAATGCTATATTGTGCAGTTCTACATCTATTGTGTAAAAGGTTATGATGCTAGAATGTTCTCAGATTATTTGACGATTTTACAGCTTCGATTAAGGGACCCCCAAAACGTAGGCTGATGGGTTATTTATGGGTTTATGAAGGAGAGACCGGGCGAGGATGAAGATTTTGTTGCATGTGCTGATGTAAGGCTGACCTGTGGCCTGCAGCGAGTGGCTCATTCATCAGTGTTAGTGTGAGGGCTGGGCCTGGGTGCAGTGGAGATTTGCTAGACTCAGTGTTCTGCTCTTATCTGCTGTTTCTAATGGGCCGAATAGAGAGAGGAGAAGGTGGGCTGCTCTCCTGACGGCCAGGCTAATTCATGCAGAACACATACTCTCCCCTAATTCAGCTGTTTCCTCTACTCATTTGAGCTCTCTCTCTCTCTCTCTCCCTCACACTTTATCTTTTTTCCTCCCTCCCCAACTACCTTCTTTTTATCCCTCTTTCTCTCTCACACTCCTTCTGTTTCTTTCTCTCACTCTGGCTGTCTCTATTTTTCTCTTCTTTCTCGCTATCCCTCTCTTACGTTGTGTCTCTTTCTGGCTCTTGCTCTTCTTTGTTTGATTTGTCTGTCTCTCTGTTTCTCTCTATCTTTCTTTTCTCTCCATATTTCTTTGTCTCTATCTTTCTCCAAATCTTTCATTCACTTTATTAGTCTGTCTCTCTTTCTCCCCCTGTCTCATGTGGTCTCTCTTCTATGGTCTTTTGTCTCTCTGTTTTTATTTCTCTTGTCTCTTTCTCTCTAGCTTTCATTTTTTTCTCTGTCTCTTTCTCTCGCTCTTTCTCTTTATTTTCTCTATATTTCTATATTTATTGTCTCTATATTTCTCCACCCTTTTCTCTCTCACTCACTCTGTTTTTTCACTCACGTATTGGTCTGTCTCTCTTTGTCTCCCTCTTTCTCTTTCTCTCACACAATCTTTCTCATTCTCTCTCTTTCAGTTTCTCTATTGCTGTTCTTCACTCTTTTTCTCACTTTCTCTCTTTTTCTATACCTCTGTCTATCTCTCTTTCTTTCTCAATTGTTTTCTGTATCTAACAGTTTCTGTCAGTCTGTATTTTTCATTTCTAAATCTCCTTTTCTAACATGTCTGTTTCTCTTTTGCTTTCTCTCTCTCTTTCTCTATTTTTCTCTTTCTCTCTCCCTATTGCTCTTTCTCTTTCTTATCTTCTGTCTCTCTCTCTCTCTTTCTCTCTCCATAGTCAGTAGACTTTCTCTCCATTATGTTTATGATTTATGTGTACTGAAATCTTGTCCAATCAAAGGAGCCGGAGATGCAGTCATCGCCTTGTCGTCACGCAGATGTGATTTAAAGTCTCTGCAGCGTCGTGGGCAAACGTGGCGTGTAAATAATTTCAGATGGGCCCCCCAGTGCCCGTGTGTGTGTGTGTGTGTGTGTGTTGTTGTATAGAGACAGGAAGGGTTTCACCTCTATAGCGTGTGGGATGTGGAGCATACTTGGAAAAGAACAGAAGAAAAGATTTATTACTTGTACAGGTTTATTTTTCCTCAAGGTGAGAGAGACGGTGAGATATTAGCAGGACGGGTGTGGGAAAAAGGCAATAGCACACAACAACAAAGCAAATTAGCATGCATACAGTCAATCACATCTCAGTTAACACAATCCTTTTATACGCAACTACACACACTGGCAAGAAGCAGCAGCCAATCACACACAGTGTACTCTCAACCAGAAGTGACCATTCAACTGAAGGACTGGATCAAGGAGTCAGAGTGGCAAACCATATCTGGGCATACACAGATACATTAATACACACAGACCTACACATTCATTCACACACCAGGGGTGTTTTTTAGAGTAGCCAGTTTACCTAATCTATATGTTTTTGCACTGTGGGATGAAAACGGAGATTCTGGAGGAAACCCACACAGTCATGGGGAGAACATGTAGACTCCATCCAGATGGGGACTTAACCGAAGACCTCAGTTCTGAAAGGCAACCGTGCTAACCACCCAGCCACGGTGCCACCTGAATAGTTCATTTGTGTTAATCATTTCATTCAAAAAGAAAATTCTTGTCATATTTTTTGAGAAATGTAATAAAAAGTGACATATTTCAATCCCTTTTTTTTTTGTTTTAACGTTGATCAGTATGGCGTGTAGCTCATAAATCAGAATTGGATTACATTTGAGTTTGATTAAATTACTTTACGGTTTAAACATCAACATTAAAAAAGGCTTGAAATGTCACTTTGTGAAATGAGCATTAAAATAGTTAACCTTTTTGAATTAAATTATTTCACCATTTCTGGCTACAGTTATTCTGTTTACATTTACTTGAGTAACTTTTTGAAAAAATTGTACAAACCGGATTTTTAAAAAAGTTGGGACACTAACAAATTGTGAATAAAAACTGAATGCAATGATGTGGAGATGGCAAATGTCAATAATTTATTCGTAATAGAACATAGATGACAGATCAAAAGTT
>BRDA01020120.1:0-12035 GCA_036984385.1 Crenuchus spilurus
ATATTGACATTTGCCATCTCCACATCATTGCATTCAGTTTTTATTCACAATTTGTTTAGTGTCCCAACTTTTTTGGAATCCGGTTTGTATAATAAAAGTATAATTTTTGTGCAATTTGTTTAACTATTCTTTATCTACTTTTAGGAAATCTGGTGATGTTTTAGGTCATATTTATGCAAAAAAATAGAAAATTCTAAAGGGTTCACAAACTTTCAAGCATCACTGTATATGAGATAATTTGGGGAAATACACATACTTTATATTCTACAAATCACTAACTTAATTATCTTACAGGTTGTTTTATAGAACATACACTTGTAATATTGAAATACTAATACACTACCGCTCAAAAGTTTGGGATCACACATTAAACTGAACATCTGTGACAACCTGGACGTTTATTTCTTTGTTTTTGTTTTGATTTGATGAAAAAATCCACAAATTCTGCATCAGATATTCAAACGTTTATGTTAGAAGAGTGAGGTAGGACAGAGTCATGTCCAGTGATGTCTCACACACAATGTGTTAAACTTCTGGTGGAGATTAAACAGCTTATAGTAAAGCTTCTAAACTCTTCTAAACTCACCTTGTGAAATAAACACAGTGACACTGTCCTACTTCACCTTTCTACCATAGAAGATTTTGTGGACTTTATTATAGTCTAGAAAAATAAATAAATAAATACATACATAAATAAAACATAATAATTATTATAAAACTACTACTACTACTACTACTACTACTACTACTAATAATAATAATAATAATAATAATAATTATTATTATTATTATTATTATTATAGGGCCCTTCTGAAATAAAAGTATAGATTGTCATGGAAAATCCTGGGTGATCCCAAACTTTTGAGCGGTAGTGTATATTGCTTAAAACAGATAACTCTCTCTTTGTCTCTTTCAGAATGTGCATGTGAGAAAATCACTCGGCCGAAATGTGTGTTGGTGAGTCAGTTTAGTTTAACTTCTCTTAGTTCTAAATGAAATGAATAAATGAAAGCACAGCTACACTTCATGAGTAAAATGTGCACTTCACCATGCTATTCACCATATTCTGTTGATGTTCTTCTGGATATCTTCAAATCAAAAATGGTTAATGTTATGTTCACCAGTTAGAGTTAAATCCATATTGGAATCCCTTTTAAAATCAACTTCTAAAGAGAGAATGTTGAAAGTTTGTATAGATTGGTAAAGAAATCTTCAAATGGACAAAGATATGTTGTGTGATATACTAAAGCAAAACTAATCATTTTTCTCAGAAATTATCAACAATAACATTAACAACAGCAAAGCAGGCCACTTCAAACCTGCCTACATAAACGGCTCATGATGTAATATCAACTGAGATGTAATGAGTTTGCATCATTTTTAAATCTTAAATTTGTAATATCAGAAAAGACATTAGTGCATCCATGTTTGCTAAGGTGCTCTTATCCTCAACATCACCATGTGATTTCATCATGGTTAAAATATCTCTCCTTAATGCTTTTGCCATTGAAACATTATTTGATATACTGAGGCATTTAAGACTATCCACTTGCAGTCTTGACACAGCACCAACTAAGTTTTTAAATAATGTGTTTCAATCAATTTAATCAGAAATACTTCAGATAGTAAACACCTCACTCATATCAGGAGTTTTACATCATTAATTAAAACTATAAAAAATATACCATTCAGTGGTAAAGTCACTGAGAACGTCGTCTACAAGCAATTTACTGGATTTGTCTGCTTAAATAATTGTCTACACAAAATGTCCATACTAATCATACTGAAACTGCTCTAATTAAGTTTATTAATTACATTTGCTTAAATACAGTCTGGAAATGTATCGGTTCACTACTTAAAGATCTCAGTGCTTTCTTTGATACCACATTTTTATAGACAGACATGAGAACTGGATTGGACTCTCAGGAACAGTTATAAAATGGTTCAGTTCACTGGTTCAGGCAGGGGCTAATTTGTTGAAATAGAAAACACTATTTGGGTTGGACTCTCAGAACCTTGTTTCAGAGAATATTCCAGTGACCTGTGGAGTCCTCCAAGGTTCAGTTCTTGGGTTGCTTCAGTTTAATTTATACATGCTCCCTCTTTGCAAGATTCTATTAAGACTATGTGTTGTCATCACAGCTATGCAGATGATACTCAGTCCCTTTTCCTGTCTTTTTCCCCAAATGACTGGGGTCCCCTTGACTCACTTAGTAAGTGCCTTGAATGCATCACAAAGGCACACTCTAAAACAGAGCGTAAACCAGTAAGAGTGATGTTAAATGTTCATTTATCCATTTCAGTAGTGTTTTGTATTTATTTCTCATTGTGTTCTGTATGTAAAACTATTGTTATTCTATATAAAATGTATTTTTGTGAAGATTTTGGAGCACCTGGAACATATTAATTGGGTTTATATTATTTCTTATGGGAAATATTGATTCCGTTGTCCTACATTTTGGTTATCATCACACTGTAGAATGGATTAAAGTTGAAAACCGAGGTTCCACTGTACATATTATCTTTTATTTTTGCTGAATAACCTTTTGTATTTCTTAATCTGCACAACACTGTAGTGTTTTACACCATAGTGTAAAAAAGATACACAATCATATCAGAATATCATGACCACCCCGGTTTAAAATGAGCCTAGAATGTTACAAAGGCAACATGACAGGGTATGCTGTGCAGCAAGCACACCTGTCTATTGTAGGAGAGTGCAAAACATTCCTCATGGACAAAGTTCATGATTTGACTGATGACCAAAGGGGCACAATAATAGGGTATCAAGTGAAAGGTGGTAGCATCTTAGAATGCAAATTTTGGGGGGTGTTCTAGAGCCGCTGTTTTGATGGAGTACAGAGAATGGCTTCTTGTACATTTCGTGCCTCCCAGGAGAATAACAATGGTGCTCCATGGGCCATTGATGGCAGAGGGGAACAAAAACTGAGTGGTACAGAGCAATTGATGTGCCACAATGGACCAGAACAAGTGCCTCCAGATACCTTTTGTCACCTAATACTGTTCATGCCACAACATCTTGGTAGTGCCATCTGATCCAAGGGTTGTTATTCCCACCATTGTGTGTGATCATGATATTCTGATATAATGTAAATTTGTCTTGCCTTGCCTTGCCTAATAGATAATGTTCTTCCTGTGTTGCTGTGTTAAAGGGTGAGACGTTGCTGTTAGACAGAGCATTTCTGGCTGAACCAGAGAACCAGTGTGGCTGCAAACGATATCAGTGTGGTGAGGAAAAAAACAGTACTCACACTATTAAAATGCATTCATATTTTCTCCTGTTTGTAACTGTGTGCAAGTGTTTGTAAGTCTAAGCTTCATTTCATATGCATATTTTTGATGATATGATATTTTGTATGTATGTTCGTATACAGTGAGAGATGCAGTGTGTGTAGATGGAGAGAGGGGTGTAATGAGGCCAGGACAGACTCTGATGGAACACAGTGCCCAGGGTGTGTGTTATATCGCAAGATGCACGCACACTCTTGACTCTGCCACTGGCTACTTCCGCATACAAGCAACCAGTAATAACTGTACTGCACAGTGTCAGCCTGTAAGTACTCATGCAGAACCTCACACACAGCATATACAACATCAACAAATGTGCTGTGAGCGAATTGAAGAAGCTGATTAAGAAGGCTGGAGGTTGTGGCAGAACAAAGGACTATTAATGTTATTAAGCATTTTCAGGCTTGCTGTTTTTATCTTAAAATAATTCTAATCTTAAAAGCATCTCATTTGTTAATTTATTCTTGTTTACATTTTTGAGTAATGTTTAAAGTGAAATTAAAACATCTATATTTATAGCAGTATATAATTGTAATATATAATGTAATATGTAATCATTTTAATATATTTTACACTTATATAGCAGTATATAAATATAAAATATTTAGATATACAGCAGACAGTGCTGATTTTATGGAATTCTTTTGTAGCATTTCTTTAATCATTTATGCATTGTTCATAATGTTTAAAGTTAAAAATAGGCTTTAAGAGCTTGATTTAAAACAAAATATGTCTGTTCTCTCTCATTATTCTGACAAATCCATAACATATAAAATAGACTGCAATTCAATCTTGCATTGCATGCAGCTTTTATAAATTTTTAAATGTCCTAAAACAAGACTCCACTGCATTTGACTATGTTAATGTGGTCGAAAGCATCACTGAAACTCAGTCTGTATTGTGGTGAAACATAACCAAATGTTTTGCTCAAGCCACACATATCGACACACCAGTGAGTGAACAGAGTGACGTTTATGTACGTATATTGTCCAATCCAACAACCAAAATCACAATATTTAAGCATTTCTAGTATATTTTTAGTCTTTTGTGAACTTCCTCAAAACGTATAAAAATGACAGTACCTTGGTAAGTCTAATGCTACAACAACCACCCTCTGCTCCCATTATCATTATCCAAAGCAATGATTCTCTGAAGAAATTGTCATGTAGGTACATATGACCAAACCCTAATTCTTACTTACCAGAAGAAGGATCTTCAGGATACAGGTGTATTTATATTACACAGTATTTGTATTACACATACATTATCACTTATATATTAATCACTTAGAACTACTTTCCATTTAACTCATGTCATATGTCACACACTGTCATTGCTTTGTGATGGTAGGCTGCACAGACGAGTCTGCAGTGTTATCTATCTCTCGTTGCTTGTAGCAGGCTAGCACCTGATAATCTAGTCCATTTAACTAATAATGTGTATTTTACACCAGTTGGCAGAACGACTGGTTCATATTAAAGAGCAGTACTTTGTGTTTTATATTTGTAATTAATTTAAATTAAGTTGCACAGATCTGTTTTCATGATTACACAAGAGTCCTGATAAGGAAACAGGAAAACGTCATATTTTTTGGTCAAACTGCTTCATTCAGCAGTTGGTCTTTCATCAAGCTATGTTAAACCGCTATACAAAGTGGAAATAGCTCAGACATTATGGACATGCCCAGCAACCCTTCCAACCACGCTTTGCTGCTGTATTATGGGTGGGGATTTATTATGGGTGGGGAAATATTACCATGATATTTGAACCATAAAATGACTCTATTATCCCCAGAGTGGCTCAGCAGGCTAAGACGCTGACACTATGAGCAGAGGATTGCGAGTTCGAGTCCCGGTCATGCTGTTTGCCATCAAACTCAAGAGAGAAAAAATTGGCAGTGCTCTCTCTGGGTGGGTAGATGATGCTCTCTCTCCCCATCACTTTCACATTGTAATGTCCGCTGGCTCAGGCGTCTACTGATTGGTCCATTCAGAGCTGGTAATCCTGCGCTTTCCTCTGAGCGCATTAGGCTCCCCAGTGATGGTGTATCAGTAGTAGTTCGAAAAGAGGTGGTGGCTGTATCACACGCAACAGAGGAGGCTTGTTCTTCACTCCACCCTCCTAGAGACAGGGACATTGCAAAAGTGCTGGAGAGAGTCCTAACGGAGGGGATGGGCTAATTGGCTTCTACTACATTGGGAAGGGGATAAAAAATTGACAAAAACTTAATGACTGTGATATATCACTTTAGAGCACAAATTATGCTTCTTAACTGAGGACTGTTATTTGTGTGTGTGTATGTGTGTTTGTGTGTATGTTCTTATCTGTTCACCAATTTGTATGATCTTCTCCTCAGAACCAGGTGTATGTTCCCCCTAAAGACCAAAGTGCTTGTTGTGGAGTGTGTAAGAATGTGTCTTGTCTGCACCACAGTGACAACGGATCTCTAGTCTTGTATAAGGTGAGACACTGTTTACAGAACAACAAATACATCACAATTATATATGCAGTGCAGATAATATATTACTGTCAGAACAAAACCTTGTATCTCCAAAATGGTAACTTTCCAGAGGAAAAAAAAAAGTTTCAGTGAAAGTCATTTTAAAAAACATTGAAATTCAAGCCCAAATAGCTTTTTGAAGTGATGTACAAAAAGTGAAAAACAAAAAAATTTGTTCTAACAGCAACAAAAGATAAAACATTAGTCACCCACAACATGTAAGTTGAAGTGATATTATCATTGCACAAAATCAGCCTGTATTCAGTTCAGTACATTCACATCCAATCAGATAAATCTCTATGCTTACAGGAAACAGGAAGTAGTCAAATCTCAGCTAATAAACTCACAGATGAACATTGTGGCAACAAATTAACTTCCTTTCACAGATTTCTGTAAACATGGGGTCCATTTTACTGATAAATATAGATATGTAGAGCATCTACAGGCTGAATAACATTCAGACTCTTCATTTCCTCAAGCATGTAGTTGATTTCAATGTTGCTTCAAAGTATTTTGTTGTTATGTCATAGGTGCTGTTTTAAACTCTGCTGTTTCTGGGACATTCATACATGCACAGATGGAGAAAGATGAATGGAATTTGTAAAACAGATCTCTTATGTATTTATTATCAGGTTTCTAGGTCTTGCAGTATGTTCACACTCACTGATTATATCATTACAGTGTCACTGTAGAGGTGGGCTATATTAGGTAGAAGTGAAAAGTCAGTTCTTGGAGTTGATATGTTAGAAGCAGGAAAATTGGGTAAGTGTAAGGATCTGAGTGACTCTAACGAGGACCAAATTGTGATAGCTAGATGACTGGGTCAGAGCATCTCATGATGATTGGTCTTTTATGGTGTTCCTGGAATGCAGTAATTAGTACCTACCTAAAGTAGTACAAGGAAGGACAGCTGGCAAACTGGGGACAGGGACTTTGAGCCAAAGACTCAATGATGTGTGTAGAGAGGAGCTATTGTAGCGCAAATTGCATACATGGTTCATGCTGGTAATGATAGAAAATATGTCAGAACACACAAGAATTGCAGGTTGCTGCTTATGGGTTATATAATCGCATAGCCCAGTCCAGTCAGAGGGTCAGTGACCCCTGTTCATACACAGTAAATCTGCCAGTGTTAAATCAACACTATTAGAGTTAAATTAACACTGAGAGTGTCAAAATGTAACACTCCCAGTGTTAATTTAACTCTAATAGTGTTGATTTAACACTGGAAGATTTACTATGTATCAGCAACAGAACCCCTGCTTCAGGATGTTTTTTTGTTGGCTATACAAAACGTGCTGGAGCTCTGAGCCTGCATACACATCATTGTACTGCCTTTATGTCTGAAAACACAATAACATACTTTTATAGCCAGTGGTCAAAAGTCCACCACTCATCAGTTTTCTCATACTAATTAAAATTAAATTAAAAATGTGGTACTTTGTACAATATTCATTTATTTTGTTCACTGTGATATTCTGTGATGTTTAAATGTTCTAATATCTAATATTCTATCTAACATTCTGTAGCCAGGGAAGAGCTGGGTGTCTGACTGCATGCACTATGACTGTACAGACACACAGTCTGGACCAGTACTGGTCTCATATTCCTATAGCTGCCCTCCCTTCAATGAGACAGAATGTATGAAGGTAATTGTAAACATTTCAACCAAACAGTTGTTGAGCAACATTTCACAAAGAAATCAAGCAAGCTGAATTTTCATTTTCCATTTGATAAGTATCAGTTAATAGTAGTCATTTGTAGATGTAACAACATACTAGCAACATATTAAGAACACATGAGTTAAGTAGTAGTAGCAGCAGTAGTAGTAGTATAGTAGTAGCAGCAGCAGCAGCAGTAGTAGTATAGTAGTAGTAGTAGTAGTAGTAGCAGTAGCAGTAGTAGTAATAGCAGTAGAGTGGTAGTAGTAGCAGTGGTAGCAATAGTAGTAGTAATAGCAGTAGAGTAGCAGCAGCAGAAGTAGCAGTAGTAGTAGTAGTAGCAGCAGTAGCAGTACCAGCAGTAGCAGTAGTAGCAGCAGCAGTAGTAGTACTTGCAGTAGCAGCAGTAGTAGCAGTAAGAGTAGTAGTAGTACTACCAGTAGTAGCAGGGCGTGGCACCAAATTCTGGGCCCTATGGACAAGCAGTGCCCAGGGCCCCTCGCCCCTATTATCAAATATTATTTCCATTAATATTTAAAGGAAAGTATAATTCCAGACTCCTCAAGGGCCCTCGCCCCACTTGGGGCCCTGGTAACTCAGTCCTACTTTTCCCCCCACTACGACGCCCCTGAGTAGCAGCAGTAGTAGTAGCAGCAGCAGCAGTAGGAGTAGTAGTAGTAGCAGCAGCAGCAGCAGCAGTAGAAGTAGTAGTAGTACTAGCAGCAGTAGTAGTAGTAGATTATGAACAGACTGATTAGCTGTGTGAACAAAGTTTGTTGAATTTAATTGTTTTTCACCTTATTTGGACTGTCCAAGGTCATATCTTAACACATCTCTAGATGTTAGTCAGATGGACTAGACTAGTTTTGGAGCACACTATGACTTCTGTAAGCTTCCTAACAAAAACATAATATCCAAAATCAGTCATCTGCCATTTGTGCTGCTTTCTGAACTGGCTGTGGTTAGGTTTAGTCATTTTTATATTTCACAGTTCATATTTATAATGGACCACATTAACTAGGGGGTGAGACCTTATTTAATATCTAGATATCAAATTGAGAGAACATTTAGTTAAATATGTTGACTGGAATAACTGGGCTAATTTAGATGGCTTGAGATCTTGTGTTGTCTTAGCAGCTCCAATTTAAATCAAAGAAACAAAATTTTTAAACAAAATAAGCTCATTTTGATTACATGTTGACTTATCAACTATATGTGACTATATAGCTATAACTATATAACTATAAGCTGAAAATATGTAAATATGATTTTGACCATTTATTTAATGGAATTATAAACACTACATCTGTAAGATATGAACTTGAATGTATTTGGATGCTTCACTACTATTTCACTGGTATGTACTGTAGTTAATATACTACTGATAGTCTTAGAATGAATAATTTACTCTAAATAAAATGTTCATGATATTTCCTTTCTGCATTTCATATATGAGTAAAGTTAAACATTTTTATGTTTCATCATAATAATCATTAGTCTTTCGGCCACTGTTTGTCCAGTGTTACATATTGCAAAAAAATTCATTTTTTCTAGATTGGAGGCACAATCGTGACGTACATGGATGGATGTTGCAAAACATGTGAGTTATGTCATTAGACTGTGATGCAAATTTCAGTTAGTTCAGTATTATTAGCTGAGCTAAATTTTATTCTTTGCTGTACAGGCAGCTGTATTATAGTATCTGATTGAAATGTTAATTCTCATGTTCCTCACAATTTAAGTACAGAAATTAACTTTGATTATATGAAATTTTTCAAGATATAGTGAGGTTTTAATATAAAAACTACAGTTATACGTAGAAATTAAAAGATCTCACTCTGGAATAGAGTTACATGATCTAGATCTAAATTTGAATGAATAATTCAGTAAAGTTTGAATTTTGAGTAAAAAACATTTTACAATAATTTCACTGTGATTATGATCATTTATGGCTAATCTGATTATATGAACTATAGCTCTGCTGTAATCAGTGGGGCTTTTTAATTAGAAAGAAGTTACATCTTGTTTACATCTCTTAATGTTTTATTTATTTTTTTTTTTTTAATTACATCTTGTATTTTTTAGACGTTAATTCACACACATTTTAGTAAAGTATACTAATTCAGAATGAAGTCATTCATAGAAGTAAAGTCTTTAACAGTTGGAGATTTACAATTAATGCTTTTCGCCTGTTCTCTATTATATCTACCATGTTTCTTAATCCAAGCAATGGGGATAATCCCATTTTTTTTGTTTTTATCCTATCTCACAAACCTCTGAATCACACATAAAGTACAATGAGTGCTCGGTACACCATAAATAAATCTTAATTAACAACATATATTTTTGCCATCACTACTTTAGTATATTTTGTGTCAATAAAATACTTCTGACATATCAAGACAGCATATCTACTACATTATTAGAACAAACCTTTGTGTTATGATTGGCTAAATAAGACATGTTAAGTAAGACATTACACTTGTGTTACAAGTAAACACAGTGTGTCCATAACGTCGTTGAAACGGACAGATCCAGAAGAACTGGACTGGAAACATTGTGTCCTAATACTGTATATAATGTTATAAAATAATATGTACAGTTTAGTGAAATGCAGAACAGTGTATTAAAGATTAAAATGTTAACAAAGTATATTGCAAAGCATATTGCTGAGCATACGGGTGAATTAGTTTTATGTGTTAAAAGAAAAACTGTAACACATTGTACTGATTTCCTCAGGCACTGGATACTCACTCTTCCCCTTCCCTGTTAGCACACTGAAACCCACAATTAGCACAAACTGTGAACAAGGTACCCAAACCTCAGACAATAAGGCTCGCCATCACCATTGTTGGTTCCCAACAATGTACTTCCCCATTAAAATACAGGAAAGTAGTTTTGAAAAGAGCTCATTACTGAAATAAAGAACATGTGAACCTACTATTAACTTTATGGAAAAAAATGCCTTTTTGATTGTAATCTTTCCCCATTTTGCTCTGTTGGGCAGTGCATTGTTGATCAACAATGTACTGTTGGTAGTGGCCAATTAGTGAATGTTTCTGTTTATTTTTGCATGATTCAGAGTGTGTGGTGCTTGTGTGTTGATGTGTTGTGTGCAGTCTGTAGTTATGGGGGCCAGTAATCATTTGGGTGATGTGGCACAATGACCATCTCTACCCTGAGATGTTTTTGAAATGCCATTCTACATCATAAACAACATGCCACATTACCCAAAGTATTACACTGCTTGCTAGTTTTAGATTGTAGCTCTAGTTCCAGCTCTAGCTGTAGCTCTAGATCATTGTAATTTATATTTTAGATATATTTTTTTTATTTTATTTATTTTTTAATCAGTAGCATTTCTTAGGGTGGCGGGACATGTTGGTCATGGCTATATTAATCAAAATATTAGTTTAATGGTAAAAATCTGCAGCTAAGTGGGGAAAGAATAGAGTTCATATTAATGACTTATAGATATGACAGCATAATGCCTCTATAAATCTGGTGCCTCATTGAATAATGTGGGTGGATACAAGTTCATCCGAAATTCATTTAGCTTAAAGCACTTAGATAATAAAAGCATCTTGATTGTTATCACTGAGTACTGTATGATTAAGCCATTTTGAATATGTCCTAATGTATTACAGTAAGACTGATAAAAAGTACATGTCTTCACACATTGTAGGCAAAGAGGATGGAAAATCATGTCAGAAAGTGACTGTGAGGATGACGATACGGAAAAATGATTGTCGTAGCAACAGACCGGTGAGTTGATGGCAGACATTAATCTTTCTTTCTTTCTTTCTTTGTTTTTGAATTGCTTTTAAAATATTATTTTGATATACAGTGGGGGAAAAAAGTATTTGGTCAGCCACTGATTGTGCAAGTTCTCCTACTTAGAAAGACGAGAGAGGTCTGTAATTTTCATCATAGGTACACTTCAACTATGAGAGACAAATGAGAAAAAAAATCCAGGAAATCACATTGTAGGATTTTTAAAGAATTTATTTGTAAATTATGGTGGAAAATAAGTATTTGGTCAATAAACAATCAGCGAGAATTCTAGCTTTTACAGACCTGTTAGTTCTTCTTTAAGAAGCCCTCCTATTCTGCACTAATTACTTGTATTAATTGCACCTGTTTGAACTTGTTATGTCTATAAAAGGCAACTGTCCACACTCTCAATCAATCACACTCCAAAGAGCTTTCTAAGAAAAATAGGGACAACATTTTAGACCTGCACAAGGCTGGGACGAGCTACAGGATAATAGGCAACAACTGTTGGCACAATTATTAGAAACTGGAAGAAACACAAGATGACTGTCTGGGGCTCTTTTTATGTGTGTTTGTCAGATGTTTTTATCACATACAGAAATATAATTGCAATCATATTATGAGTAACAAAAGCTTTTATTGACAGTTAGAACGAGTTAATGCAGCAAGTCAACATTTGCAGTGTTGACCCTTCTTCAGGACCTCTGCAATTCTCCCTGGCATGCTTTCAATCAACTTCTGGACCAAATCCTGACTGATAGCAGTCCATTCTTGCACAATCAATGCTTGCA
>BRDA01020132.1:0-10889 GCA_036984385.1 Crenuchus spilurus
ATATATATATATATATATATATATATATATATATATATATATATATATATATATATATATATATATATATATAATCTTACATAATTGATTATTATATATATAGTAATCAATTATGTAAGATAATGTATAATTTAAATAACACACTGTTGATGAAAATGTCTCAAAAACTCAACTAAGTATCAAATATGATACACTCTGCTTTAAAGGGTTGCATTTTTTGAAAATCTATCTGTCGCCAAATTTGACAGGCAGTACAGACTAATGTAATTATCCCCTATGAATTCTTTACTGTAATGCTGTAGCAGAAGCCAGTGGTTATGACTTACTCTTGCTCTTACTCTTGTCTCAGTGCTCACCTTACTGTATTATTATGGCCATAAAGCATAAAATAAAACAGACTGCTACTGCAAGCACAATGAGACACAAAAAAAGAAAACATAAAAAGGTAAATCTGATGTGATTTATTTGGTCCTATGGTACATCATCAGCTTCCTCTTGCTGTACGTGGGAACCATCATAAATCATCAAGAGGTCTCTGTCACAGCAAACACAAACAGGCCTGGAGGCCTTCAGTAACATTTAGCTTTGGTCCTTCTTATTCCAGACATGGTAAGTGATAGTATGAGTAACCATAAAGTTGCAGAGAGGTCTTATGAGTGTTAAGAGAAGAGATATGTAGTTTGGGTGTGAATTGTGTGTGTGTCTGCAGTGTGTGTGTTTGAGCCATAAAGCAAGTGTGTAGTTTGCAAATTTGGTGTGTTAGAGTATTTAATTTGTGTGTTTGCATATGTAATGTGGGTGTGTAGTGTGTTTTTGCCAATTTTTATCCCCTTCCCAATGTAGTTGTAGTCAATTAGCCCATCTCCTCTGTTAGGCCTCTCCCCATCACTTTTGAACTGTCCCTGACAAGAGGGTGAAGACGAGAACAAGCCTTATCCATTGCATGTGATGTGGCCACCGCCTCTTTTCGATCTACCGCTGATACACCGTCACTGGGAAGACTAACGCACTCGGAGGAAACCACAGGGTTACCAGCTCCGAATGGACCAATCAGTAGACGCCTGAGCCAGCGGACATTCCAATGTGTGAGTGATGGGGAGAGAGAGCGCCATCTATGCACCCAGAGAGAGCACTGCCAATTTTTGCTCTCTTGGGTCCAGGCTGTTGATGGCAAACAGCATAACTGGGATTCGAACTTGCGATCCTCTGGTCATAGTGTCAGTGTCTTAGCCTGCTGAGCCACTCGGGGCCCTGCAGTATGTATGTTTGAGTGTGTAGTGTGAGTATGTAGTGTGTATAGTGTGCATTTGGCAGTGATATAACAATCCCTCATTTAGTTGATCTTTTTAGAGACAGAAAATAGGTTAGATACTATATAAATGCATTTATTATAGTTATTTGAACAGAGTCCAGTACACATATCTTGCATTTCTGATGATCCAAACGTAATCCAGTAACACAAAGACAAATGACTGGGAAGGAAATGTGAGAATTTGTATCTCCTGTGCACGCTGTTTTGCACAATCGACTGTGCAAGCCTTTGCAGACCAGAATAGGCTCAACTACAAAATCAAACTGCAGTTTGGTTATTTCAGTGGTCAGCAGCATATATTTACCTAATTTAAAAGACATTTTTGAAGAGTTTGTATATTTTTAAGGCATGCATGCTGCATTTGCAAATTAAACAAACACTGACGTGGCATTGCTGCAGAAAAGAAAAATAATAATAAAGACATAAATGCATCATTGATAGTGCATTAGTGAAGAAACCCAATCTTGAGGAAAATTAAGAACCAGCATCTCTCGTTATGGTCATGGTACTGCACACATGGCTAATCACACACGGTACAACATTGCGTAGCTGGAAATACAGTGTTGCCATTCAGAGATGGCTGACAAATACTGGAAATACCATGGATACTGAAGAATAAGAGAAGATATAACACGCGCTAGGCACAGAACAATTCTATTGCTATTAGAAACAGGTATTACCCAACTCTGTAGAGGTTCTAAACATAACACATTCTTTAATCTCTTCAAACATAAGTGCAAGACTATACTTCAGTTTATGAACCATTTCCAACACTCTAGGCCTGCCAAATAACACTAAAAAGTAAGGAACAGAGTACATCTGGTTTAACGGTAGTAAGCTGGTAGTTGACTAGTACTCCTGCAGTATTGAGTGCTGACAATGATATTTCACAGCTAATAGTTTGCTATTAAATTGTCTGATGACTGATCCAGATTTTAAGGTATTAATTTACATGAATATGCAATGTTTTGTATGGCCCTCTTTATGAGTACTGATTCTGAGTCCTACCCTGAATCCATTAGAGCATATTCATCTTGTTCCTCAATCTTTTATTGCACAATGGCCCCAAGAGACGATATTAAAGCTGTGTGTGAGGCAGCAGCAGGCAGAGATTGTTCAAAAACAAGAACAATCATGACTTTAAAGTAACATGTTTTGGTTCTGTTAATTGCAATATTAGTAAAAATGTGTTAGACTTAATTCTAGATGTAATGTATTTAGCAAAACTGAACTCAATATTAGCTGTAATGTATTAAGTTCAGCTGAACTTAATATTTGCTGTAATAGCCCAACTGAACTCAATGCTAAGAATAATGTGCAAGTCCAGTAGCGTTCAATGCTAGCTATAACGATTTAATTAAAAATAAAAAATAAAAAAATCACCTGTTAGTTTCGTTAGTTCAGTGTCCAGTCAGTCCTGCTGACCTGGTAATCTGCATATTTGTGTGTTTTCCCTACTCTTAATACATTTCATGCTAGTACATTATGAACTTCTTAATTAGAAAACGAGTTGAATTAGATGTGTTTAAATGAGAAAAAACACAAAAATTATGCAGGGTCCCCAGGACTAAGATTGGAAATTGCTGCGTTAATCCAAATGAACATAATGCAAGCAGTAATGTTAAAATTAATTACATGCTAACAATACTGTCATAGTTTAAATATACAGCACTAGCAGTATTGTGGTCATTCAAATGAAAGCAATGCCAACAGTAAAATGTTTAGCTGAATAGAACTAACTGTAACGTGTTAGTCCAGCTGAAGTACTAGCTATAATATATTTAGCCCAACTGTACGTAATGATTGCAGTGTGACCTTAGTTCAGCTGATCCGACTGCTAGCAATAATGTGGTAGTCCAGCAGAACTCAATGCTAGCACAATTGCTAACCCAAAAGAATTCAATGCAGGCAGTTCAGTGGTTCTCAAATCAGTAATGGTGGACCAGTACTGCACATTTTTATGTTTCCCCTCCTCTAATACATCTCAACCAGCACTTTAGGAGCTTGTTAACTATAAATCAAGTTGAATTAGATGAGCTAAATGAGGGAAAACAAAAATTATGTACGGACCCCAGAACTGGGATGGGAAATTGCTGTGTTAATCAAAGTAAACATAATGCTAACAAATATATAGTGCCAGCAGTATTGTATTAATTCAAATGAATTCAATGTTAGAAGTAATGTGTTCAACTGAACTTAATTATGACACTAATGTCTAAATTGATCTGATCTCAATGGCACCTGCAATGAGGATACTGTTTTGCTGTTTTCATTCTTTCTGCCCCATATTCATTTCTTTCCATCTGTTTGAGTACCTCAAACTTACATTTGAAATGGTAGGACACTTTTTTTTGTTTGATTAGGATAAAGCTAAAACAAATCAGAGCAAAACTAGAATATCTAGTTAGGAAATGAAAGAATGCTTGAAGGAGTATATACTCTTACAGTAATTCATGAGTAACATGAATTCCTACATCTTTTTTTGTTTTGTTTTTTTGGATTCCAAAATCACCATGCGAGTTACATTTACACGTTCGTTTCTAGCATTGCACATCATATTCATATAAAAATAAAACTAAATACAAACCAATCTCAAAAAAAGGTCATTATCTGCGTACAGCATTGCACATCTACCTTTGTCGTATATATACTTGGGTTATTATAATTCAGTATATGAGCAGACATACCACATGGCAGGAATCAAAAAACATTTTCCGAGTAACATCAAGTCCATCATCAAGTAAAATGTTTGCATTGCATTGCAGTATTGAAGAGGCTGACTAACATGTGAAAGCAGTTAGAATAAAGTGTACAGAGAGGTGCTCAGAGTAGGCATTGTTGTCCATTAAGGTGTATACAGTTAACTATACCATGAAGGAGGCACACTGTCCATCCAGCATTTCTGGTGTCCAGAAACGGACACTTCTGACAGTCTTGGCTGCCCAACTGTTCTTCTGACAGTAGGGTTGACTGCAAAAATGATGCAGACAAGATTGCAAAAGCTCCACTTAAGAGAGTAAAGGGGGAACAGTCTCAAATGAAGCAGACATAGACCCACAACTCCGAATTTCAAACAGACGCACATTTACTCACACAATAGGGTACGTTTTAAGAACCGTTCCCTGTCATCAAACATGAAAGCTCAGCAGACGACAGATATTCCTAGTATTGGAGGTAAAGGTCAAGAAGCTTCCACTGACATCTTGTTCTTTTTCTTGATCCTGAATGAAAGAAAATTTTCAAATTACATTCCTGTTTTTAGCATTAGTGTAGGCATACAGTCACATTTTGCATACTAAAACAGTACCACATGGTGCTGTCCAGCAATCCATCAAGATGAACTTGAAAAAAAATACAATATCAACCAATGTCATTCATGCCCTCCAAAACTGGGATGAATTCAAAGAGTGGCAGTCGAAAAATACAAGTTGAGAGGATAGATTGAACTGTTGTTGGTATTGGTGTTCATCTAAAAGTGTTCATCCAGCAACCTGCACCCCATGTTGTCCACATCCAAATGGGGAAGATTACAGGCAGCTCATATCAAGAGCACTTACTGTCGATCCTTGTACCACATGTAAGCCATAGAAGGAGTCATGGATCCCTTGCCCAGAAGTGACTGGTGATGTCCTCACAGGTCATGAAAATGATGTACACAATAATTTGTTCTGTACTGTTGATGCTTGATGTGTCCTGGAAAGACTTTAATGTTGAAAAGATGAGGACGGAATTGCAGATATGCTGGTTAGATTTTCTCACAGTCTACCATATCCATTTGAAGAGCAGTAAGGTTATAATGTAGGGCAAATGTGCCTGTATGTGTAACCTGAAATCAGATTCAGAGCACCTGTGAGTTCTTAGTTCATCTCAGCATTCAAAACTGGAAACAGGGCCAAGAGATGGATTCAGAGTGGAATGGCGCTTGAGGGGCCACTTATCTTTTGGCTGATTGACAGGCACTCACTCTGGTTTTGCCACGAGTGACCTATGTAGATAAGGATGCTCACAATAGGACAGTCCATATGCTGTACATGGCAACTGAGGGATTGTCGGCTTGGATAGTTTCACTGAGCTTCATTCAGATCCATCATGCTTCTTAGTTACAATGGAACTTTGGACATCATTTTACAATTCATCATTGCATGGAGTAAGCAAACAAAAGTGACAGTTAAATAGGCATTAAAAAGTCTCAAAGATCTCTATTGGCAGCTGTTGACTTCCTTTTATGCGATTGCTCTTATATCTGTAAAGTGTGATTTTTCAAGTAATCAAAACCTAAGAGGAATGGTCGTGTGCAAAACAAGATGCATTGATTTGAAATGTTGGTGAACATTGAACAGGTTTGCCTTCGCATCAAAAGTAATGACATGTACGTTATTGTGAATGTACGTGTTTGTGCAAGCTAAAATGAGAATGGAAGTTGGATCAAGTGTGGTTGTTGATGTTGAGCCCTAACGTTCAGACTTGACTTTGTATCGCAGCACTAGGTAGGTGGCTAGCCGGAGGATCAAGAAGAAGACCCCTAGCACCATGAAATCCACATAGAGCTTTGCATCCTCCACGTCCAGCAGTTGCAGAACCTCCTCTGGCTTTTGGAACTTGCATACAACGCCTGGGCACTCCAGCTCAGATCGATTCATACCATAGATGGACAGGATCACACCCTCAAAACCATACCTGTGGAGCAGAATATACTATGTAAGAAATTCATGGTGGTAAGAAAAGGGTCTAACAATCTACAGTAATTCCTAATGAGCTGAATTTTGTTTGTTAAAGCATAAAGTATGAATAATGCTACATATTGAACTGTCATCACTGCACTGCCAACCTCAGCAGAATACCCACACAACCAGCAAACATTTGTTAAATGTGCAGACTACAATGTGAGTCTATTAGTATAGATTTCAGTGGTCTATGGTGATTATGCACTGTCATCATAAAGCCTGCCACGGACCTGACGTAAGACACATAGGAACTCCACTGCAGGTATTTGGGGATGGTGTCGAAGTTGACAAAAAATCCAGAGAACAGCAGGACTGGAATGGCTGTGACTGGGCCTACAAATGTAGCCACCTAGGGAGATGATGCAGAAGAGGAAAATGCCGAACTCAGGGAAAGTAACCCAGTGAGTAAAAATAAATGAGAAGGGGAAAAACTCAGGCTGTTCAATAATTCATGATAAACAGTGCCAGCGGTGATGTGTGCATGATGATATACCTGTAGGGAAGTGGAAGCAGCTCCAATGAGGAGCCCTAGAGATTGGGCCACCAGGGCAGTAGAGGTGGACAGAGCCATGAAAAGCAGATATCGGCCTGCTTCTGGAGGCTGCTCCGTCATCCAGTACACTATACTACAGTACATTATGGGACATATGATCTGTGTGTGTGTGTGTGTGTGTGTGTGTGTAAGAGAGAGACAGATGAGACAGTGAAAGAGAAGAAGAGAAAAGAAAAGGGGTCAGTATTCCTTCCACAAACTGCACACTCAAAGCATCACACACTGGCCACTTCATTAGGTTAGGCTAGCCTCCTTTCACCCTGTTCTTCACTGATCAAGGTTAATTCTGAAGCAGTAAATAATAATATTGCCATACCTGGAATGGAATGTCAGCCATGGTCTTGGCCAAGTAGTAAGCTTTTAAACTGTACCAGTAGTTCAGATGCTCCCTTATAAACACAGACATTTCCAGAGGAACTGTGAAAGGTGCATAAATAGGTTTAAAAATGATGTCATCATTACATTACGTATACTTTTCCATATCAAGTACTAAGCACTACAGAGTTATTGTTATGCCCCATGCTGCAGCCACGGTTCTCATGCCTGTGTTTTGGTTTCCCATGTGTTCTCTGACCATGTTTACCTCCGTCCCATGTGGTTACGTCTCCACATGCATTTGTGGTTATGTCTTAGCTTCACTCTCAGCCATGCTATGTCTTGTCCTGTTTCAGTGCCAGAACCTGTCTTGTCTGATTAATTAGTCATTTCATGTTAATCAGTGATCCTGTAAAGTCTTCCTTCTGTGTCCCAGACCTTGCATTGTATTGTCTTCCTGAGAGTCTTTGTCAGTACGTTGTGTGATTAATAAAGTCTGGTTTGTGACACCACTGCTGTATGCGTCTCCTCCTGCCCCACACATGCTGACAGTTATGTTTCTTTAAGAAAATGCATGCACAGTAGTTGTAAGTACATTTTCCCTGTATTTTACTTCACTCATCACACTAAGACATACATATACTCTCTTACATGTGAGGACGGTGGGCATGAGTGCAGCAAACATGAGGAATAGCATGGAGAAGAAGAGAAAGCCAGTGTTGTTGAACACTTTGCTCGCATCGTTCCCGATGTTCAGGTATAGCAAGCCAATTAAAACACCAATACACAGGTGGGACATTACCCTCAGATGGGTCAACACCTGGAAACACATATACAAATGTTTAAATGTAATCAATTGTCTTCAATTAACCTGTTTGGCACCATACACTCATTTAAAAAATTTGATTTTTGTGAACAAGGTTTTGTTTTTAAGTGAATTCAAAAAGGTTATCTGTCAAATATTTAATATACACATAAAGTGACGTTTCAAGTCTTCTTTTGTTTAATGTTAATGGGTATGGCTTATAGCTCATGAAAATAAGAAATCCAGCATCTCAAATTATTAGAATATTTCAGCAAAAACACAATAATGGGGAAGATTTACTACAGAAATCAGTCAACACCTTCCAAAAGAAGAGTCAGCTACTCATTGCTGAAAAGGCTGGCTGTTTGCAGAGTGCTGTATCAAAACATATTAATGGAAACTTGTCTGGAAGGAAAAAATGTGGTAGGAAAAGGTAGGAATGACTGCAGTCTTGAGAGGTTTGTCAAGAAAAGTTTATTCAAGTTTGGGACTGGGCTGAGGCTGGTATCAGAGCATCAATAACCACCATACATCTATAAGATAGGAGCTACAATTGCCGCATTCCTAATATCAAGCCTCTCCTGAACCAGACACGTCAGAAGCATCTTACCTGAGCTAAGAAGAAAAAGAAATTGACTGTTGCTGAGTGGTCCAAAGTTCTTTTTTCAGATGAAAGTAAAGTTTGCATGTTTAGAAATCAGAAATCAATGACCTAGGAAGAGCAGAGAGGCACAGAATACCAGGCGCCTGAAGTGCAGTGTGAAGTTTCTGCAGTCTGTAATGGTTTGACGTGCCATGTCATCTGCTGGTGTTGGTCCACTATCGTATCAAGTACAGAGTCAACAAAGCCATCTAACATGAAATTTTAGAGCACTTTATGCTTGTTGACCAGCTTTATGATGATGCCCATTTCCATTTCCAGCAGCTACCCACAGTGCAAAAGTACTACTGACCATGATATTACTATGCTTGATTGGCCAGCCAACTCTCTGAACTTTTATTGCCAGGAGGAATATAAGAAACACCCACCCTGCAATAGATGAGCTGAAGGCCACTAGCAAAGCAACATGGGCTTCAATAACATCTCAGAAGTGCCACAACCTCATTGACTCCATGCTGCACCATACTGATGCAGAAGTTTGTAGTAAAGAAGCCCCAAACAATTTGAGTGTATAAATGAACAATGCATTTTGCATCTTTTTATGCTTCGTTAAATATTCAAATAATTTGGGACACTAGATTTCTGATTTTTATGAGCTATAAGCCATTCTGATCAACATTAAAACAAAAGAGGCTTAAACTATGTCACTTTACATATAATGAATATAAAATATATGACCACCTACATAAACATCATGACATCTGACATAAACCTACAAAAACATTTATAGAGGCTTATTACAACAGATATCATCCATCGTGACAAGGTTACATTTGCCAGGTCTAATCCAAGCTGACAAAAGCAGCCTTTATGGTTGATACACCAAGTGGAGTACATCTTTTTTAATTGATTTTCATAACATTAAAAGTTATTTAAAAACCTGATAAGCGTAATGAAAGACCATAACAGAAATCTCACCATATCTCTGCATATAGTGATGAAGGTTCTTTCAAAGAGGATGCAGAACTGTGTGAGGGTGCTGGTGGCAAAAGTGTGTTTCTCAACGTATCCTGAATCCTGCACAAAACAGTAAAAGAAGAGACAGTACAAAGAGATGTGGTTTAGACATAATGTAGAATTTCAGGAACTGAAATTTTGCTCTTAACCTGAACATAGACAGAACAGAACAGTCTGCACTGTCCTGACCTACAGGACCACATTTTCAATCCAAACCAAAATGATACAGTTCTGTCAAACAAAATTCTGTCCACATCAAACCATGATGAACTCTGACACTAAAACTTCATCTTATGACTGGTTACCATGTAGCAACAATTAACAGATTGTCAGGTTATCAGATTATCAATAAACACAATCATTTTTCCTTAAGATAGTCAATATGCTAAGATATTCAAACATATTTTCACTACATTTGCTATGTTTGTTTATGTTGTTCTTTCCACTAGAGACATAACTGACTGGTCACTGGTTGAAAAATACTTGTTTTACATCTATATAAAAACACACAAACACACACTAAGAATAGTTTGTCAGTTGGTGCAGTTATCTAGCAGTTTAGCTAGCTAGTTTGCTAGCTATCTAGGTTAGCTAACATTAGCCATCAATTTTATTTTACAGCTTATACAGCTTAAATTACTGCTTTAATGTTCAGCTACAAAATATGCTATATTATAATAAGCTAAACTAGTACATATCAAATAATGACTTATAGCTAGCAATATTACTGACTTTTTGTTAGCTTGCAAGATTTCATTATATATAATTTCTAGAAGATGGGAATTTATAGTTTTTTAGTTCTGGATTAGTCATTGTCTCATTTTACCAGCAATTTCATATTTTTGAAACATTTCTGTGACTTGTAGGTCTTGTAAGGTTTAAATTACTGCTTGGGGATGTTGTAAAAACATTGTCACTGTGTGGACAGTCTTGTCTATAAGATCTTTACGGTCACTCACATTATTACATTGAGTTGGGCAGGATGATGTGGGGTCACTTTTGTCACTGGAGTTTTTCTTGCTTCCATCTGAACATAGACCACCCTGTACTGCCTCAAACAGCACAGGGTTCAAATCCCCATACTCTCCTGATGCCACTTCAATTACTGTACACAAACAGAAAGAGCAGAATAGCCCACAATTTTACCGTTATCAACATTACATATAATGCAGAAATCACATTGCTTTTTCTGGATAATAAATAATTAATTCCTCTTTAAATAAACATATGTTTTTATTATTATTATAATTAATAATAATAGATGAATAAAAACTGATAATGAAATGTAAAACAAACAAACAAAAGCAATAATAGCATTGGGGCACAAAAAGTAAAAGACAAGTAGGTTCATATGATATGAATAAAAGGTAAAGCTACAACCGGATTCCAAAAAAGTTGGGACGCTATACAAATTATGAATAAAAACTGAATGCAATGATGTGGAGATGGCAAATGTCAATATTTTTCTTTGTAATAGAACATAGATGACAGATCAAAAGTTTAATCTGAGTAAATGTAACATTTTAAGTGAAAAATATGTTGTTTCAAAATTTCACAGTGTC
>BRDA01020145.1:0-14299 GCA_036984385.1 Crenuchus spilurus
AGAAGCTCTTTTTATACGCAATCATGTTGTCAATTGACCTAATTAGTGTTAATTGGTCTTCCAGCTGTTCGTTATATGCTCAATTTCCTTTTTCCCGCCACGTATTGCTACTTGTCCCAACTTTTTTGGGATTTGTTGATACTGTGAAATTTTGAATCAACATATTTCTCCTTTAAAATGTTACATTTACTCAGATTAAACTGTTGATCTGTCATCTATGTTCTATTACGAATAAAATTTTGACATTTGCCATCTCCACACAATTTGTTTAGTGTCCCAACTTTTTTGGAATCCGGTTTGTAGTAACAAGGTAATACAATTCTGATATAGTACATATTACAAACAGAGTGGAACTTCGGTTATCGTTTGCACTAGTTATCATACAATTCGGTTATCATACTTTTTTCAGGGGAAGTTTTGTCCCAGTTATCATTCATTTGCACTAGTTATCATACAATTCGGTTATCATACTTTTTTCAGGGGAAGTTTTGTCCCAGTTATCATTCATTTGCCCTGTTTTCATCTGTGTGCCCATATACTCGCTGCTAATTTCGCAAAAACAAAGTATCTACCCATGCATTCGTCATTCATTCTGGCTTTGTTTCTTGTTGATAACACTTAAAACAAACTAAAACACATCACATTAAAGTGACGATGTGTAGTGCTGCCGCCTGAAAACAGGCGCAAAAACAAATAGCGACGAGAACCCCAACAATGGGAGTACAAAACAAAGCTGCTGGCTGGACCACACTGCCATATAAAATGGAGCATAAACCCATAAGAGTGATGTTAAATGTTCATTTATCCATTTTGTATTTACTGTATCTCTCATTGTGTTCTGTATGTAAAACTATAGCTATTCGGTATAAAATGTATGTTTTGTTAATATTTTAGAGTGTATGGAATGGATTCATTGGATTTCATCATTTCTTATGGGTAATATGGCTTCAGTTTTCGTTCGTTTTGGCTATCATCAGGCACTTTAGAACAGATTACTGATGAAAACCGAGGTTCCACTGTACACTTTATAGTATTAGCATTTAGTGCACAATGGGACACAGCATGTGGCTACAATAAAGGCAGCTTTCAAAATTTCTATTAGTCTCTCGGTTGCAGCACTGGAGGAAAGATGTTATAGAAGTGTTGCAAGTTGTTGTTTTATTGCGTCTTTCATTCTGCTTTTATGTTTCAGTCCTCTCAGAGCACATTATCACGCCTCTGTATTTTCTGAGCTCTGTTTTCTGTTCTGTACTATTGCTTCTGTTCTGCTGTTTTATCTTTCTCCCTGTGCACCATTCCCCTTTTCTCAAATCCACAAACACAGACAGAAGTACAGAACAAGGAGAAAATGCAAATCCACAGACAACAGCAAACGCATACACAACACGGAGGGGGTGCAGTCTGGGATTAAAGAAAACATGAGGAGGAGACAAAAGAATTAGAATAGAATAAAACAGACATCTTCATGAAAGAGTCAGCACACACACACACACACACACACACACACACACACACACACACACACACACACACACACACAATTCATTACACATTCAGTGATATTTGTTTTACAGTTGATCAGTGTGACTTTCATGTGCTCATGAAAATCAGAAATTCAGATTCTCAAATTACTAAAATATTTCAAGTTTGAGGAAATTGCTATTCAAACAATATTAATACTAAAGAACAAAAAAAGTCACTTTACATGTAATGAATATTAAGTATTTGACAGATTAACTTTTTTAATTAAATTATGAACGCAAACAGTTTCACAACATTCTAATTTTTGGAGATGCACTAGTACGTGTGGTACTGCTGGGAATAGTCCATTTGTAAGCCAGTGAAATGAAGAAAGCATTTATAATGTCCACATTTACCCCCAACAGCCTGGACTGCATGTTTTTATCAAGCTAAGGTTTATTAAATCCTTATTCAGTAAAGCTAAAGTCAGACAACTGCTGGGCACATAAACATGGTCAGTGACTGTAAAAACTTGACTGTGTCTGATGCACTCAAACTAGCAGCACACACTACAATACCACTGCCAGATTCACTGCTTAAAATAATACGTAACATATGCTGCTAATATGGACAACATGCTGGTGATCCTCTGCGTGCCATCAAAACAACTCTGACCCATCGAGACATGGATTCTGCAAGACCTCTGAAAGTGCACTATGATATCTGTCATCAACATGTTAGCAGCTTTAAATTTTTGGAAGTTATGAGGTTGGAGCTGCCATAAATTCAGACTCGCTGTTCCTGCACATCTTACAGATGCTCAATCAGATTGAGATGTGTGGAATTAGGAGGCCTCTGCTTACCAGGAGCACCACACAAGCCTTTCCACTTTAGAGATGCACCAACTCAGTCAGCTGAACATAATTATTTGGTCCTTGTCTGTCACACTTGCATATTATTTTCCAACTTCCATCTAATATAGTATTTCAGACCTTGACATGTGCCACCGCTACAAGACAATCAATGCTATTCACTTCAACTGTGAGTGGTACTGATGATGTATCTGATCAACAGTGGACCTGAGGTCAGAAACACCATTGGCAAAGGAAGAGCCTGACTAACATCACATAGACTGTATACTTAACTGTTTGTTTGCTTGCTTGCAAAGTATTGCCAACTCACGGTTGCATACCGAGCATTTATCTGTATCCATACTTGATCTCTGTGTACCAACTGATTTGTTTGTTTACTCTCTTTTGCCTAAGCCCTCTTTGCCTACTCTGGTTTTGAATCTCAGCTTGAGTACTGCTTCTGTTTTGTGCTCTCAATTTGGTCGCTTGATTCTATTACTCTCTGGTTTTGACCCCCGTCTGTCTCTTGATTATTTTGTTTGAATAACCCACATTAGTATTTGTATTACTGCTGTTCCCTGTGGTTTACTATTGTTGTGCTAACACTCTTCTGTTATCCTTTTATCTACGAGTGTCTGGTTATCCTGTTCAACGTTACAGCTCCCATTTACGTAAACTTTATATTCATGCACTTCCAAGCCTTGGTCATGTCACAATTGGCAAGCTGTAGTTGGTAAGTACAGGAAAAAAACCCTACATAGATAGACAGACAGATAGGTAGGTATATCTAGAGCCAAAATAGTCAAAATTGATCAAGCTGATGTCCTCTTATCCCCCCCCCAAAAAAAAAAAAAAAAAAAAAAAAAAAAAAAAGTGCTCTAACAAAACCAATAGATGCAAAATATTTGTTTATGGGTATGTACCACCAGGTTTATAAAATGTTTTTATTTTTTAACCAATTACTGTTTTTCATTTTAGTTTGCAGTTCATAGTTTCTCATTAAAAACGTCAGACCTGATTTATCTGGAGTTTCATTTTTATAATAAAATACCAAATGATCATTTACAGGGTGTGTAGATTTTTTATATCCACCCGATGTGTGACGGGACTTAATCAGTCACGTTGAGTTTTGAGCACACGTGCCCTTGAAAACAAAAGAGGGGAAACAGATTGTTTTTTCTTTCTTTTCGCTTATACTCTGATGCAATTATAATTATAAACCCAATACTGAATAAACTCAATCAATTATCATTAGACATGGTTCTGCAGACTTAACACACTCACACACATGTTTGGTATTCCTATATTTGTGAGGACATTCCACTGACTTGTGTAATACTATAGCTCAGTAATACTACACCTAACCCTGACCTTAGCTTCAGTATCCAACGATCTTTCTACTCATTCAGCTTAAAGAGATGTGGTGAAAACACTTTATATGTATTCCTATCATTTAGAGGACACAAAGTAATAAATACAAGACACACACCCCAACAGATAAGGTTCATAAGCTATTATCTACTTTTCAATCTTGTTTGGCTTTGTACGTCAGATAAAATTAACTGCCATCAATATCAGCTCAACTCATGCATGAGACTGAAACTTTATTTAAGAAATCTGTTTTCTGCACAGCTTTCAAAAGCTCCAAAACAAGTCTGACCACAGATACAGCGACGGTTTGATCACAACTGTCATTTCATTACGGTTCAATACAAGAGCACAACTGAGAAGCTTCCTGCAGTCAGACACCGTTACAAAGCACACAGAACAGCTAAATTTAAACATGACAACTAAAAAGAAATTACAATCCAATAGACTCATCATACATAAACACGGGTGAGCAGCACTTGTCTGATGTATGGGTTTTAATTACAAGTAAAAGTAATTACAATCAATGGACAATATAACAAGTGTTATAACATTACAGGTTATTAAAACCTGTCTGTAAATATTCTGCCTGTCTACACAGCTTTAACTACAACCTGACACGTTCAAATCAACTTAGAACATTCAACCCTATTTGCAATTTACTACATATACTATGGTGCCTCTACTGTACATACACCAATCAGCCATATCATTCAATCTATTTGACCTAATATGTCTAACAAACCTGCTCCAAACCATTGAGTCATGTACTCTACAAGACTTCTGAAGGTGCCTTATAGAATGTGGCACCAGGATGTCACCAGCAGATCCTTTATGTCCTGTAAGTTGTGAGGTGGAACCGCCTCAAAATTTGCTGTTTCAGAAATTCTTTCACCTTGTTGTCTCTCCATAATGAATGACATCAGACTCCCTGAAGGAAAGCAGATGCAGGGAGAACATTGAAACTCCACCCAGATGAGGACTTGAACCCTAGACTTCAGTGCTGAGAGGCGAGCATGCTAACCACCTTTGTCTTTTGGTCTTTGTCAAAGTGGCTGAGGTCTGCACACTTGTATATATTTTTTGAGACTCAAAGTGTACACAAATGACCACGAGCGTCAACAGTATTGTGTATTAATTCATGTATCAGTATTAATCTATGTAAAGTACGATTATTTAACTGCCTGAAACATGCAGGTGAACTTTTTGTAACACTGGTTGTGCTGTGAAGACTTTCAAAGAGTGAATCATTCAAATGATTGTGAGCATGTTCATGTTGACTGAGTATTCAGAGAGAACTCAAACTTGGCAAACATAAGGTCTTGTAAGGATGTAAGTGAATCATAATCCTATCAGAATAAAACCAATAAAAAAGAATGTTTCCAATCAACATTTCTGAACAGTCCATCAATTTGAATGAATGTTACTCTTATATAGCATCTTTCCCAAACCCAAGGACACTCTGCAGTCAACACACTCCATTTACACACACTCAACCACACAAACCAGCGAGAAGTCAATCGAGCACAGCGTACTCTTAAACAGAAGCAACCGTTGACCTGGAGGACTGCATCGAGCACTAGGGGATCATCTAGGACAAAGTACCAAAAATATCTGGGCATACATACATACATACATTCACACACAATTCATTAACACACACCAGGGTCATTTTTAGAGTAGCTAATTCCTCTGATCTCCATGTTTTTGGACTGTGGGAGGAAACCAATGCAGACTTCCTTTCTGAACCAATTTGGACTTCCTTTTTGTCCCTGTGTGTGTCATTATTGTATTTATTGTTGTATTTACACCTGTGAGAGTGTTCTGTTTGCTTGTTGTTCTTTTTATGCTGATACAGGAAGGAAATGAAATGCTTCTCGTGAAATAAGAGGAGAGCTGAGGAAAAACAGAAGGAGAGGAGAGAGTAGAGCTGCACAGTGTGCAATACAAGTGTCTACAAGAGAAAATGAGTGAAAAGAAGAGCTGTTATGAATTGAATAGATGGAGCTGAGAGGATGTTTGCCTGACCTTGCATGGCAGCTGAAACTGTATTGGTGGTGTATGTAAAGTTGGGGGTGTGAGAGAGTATTGTTATGAATTTCTTTAGGATTTTGGAATCATCCTGTTTCACTAACCGGCTTTGTTTATTTGGGGTTTCTGATTTCTGAGGTGAAAACAGTGTTTGAAGTTCACAGTATATATGATCCATGTACTGAAGTCTCCTTATTCAACTATGCCAACATAAATATGGTTTTCTATTTCAGGGCACCTGTGCAAAATGGTCAAAATCACAACTATACAAAAACTGTATAAATGCTCATATTTTTCTGTAATTTAAAAATTGTTCATTTTATGTTTCCTCAGATTCAGACATCATATCTTTAACAGCTATTAAATAATGTCTGGTCTGCTTAGTATGTAACGTCATACATGTGGGCACTAAGCAAGACATATTCCTAGTGTAACATACTCAGCAAAATAAAGGGTTTCTGATTCAGTTTGTCAAACAGTGATCAACGGTATCAAATACCTCAGCCAAATCAATAAAAGAGTGCAGAATTGACATCTCTTCTCTTCTACTGAGAGAGTTGGCATAGGAACAGATAGAAAACCTGAGGTGTTGGAGAAGTGGCGGACTGTTGATTTCCAATAACACCAAGCTGAACCTGCCAGCGGCCAGCCAACACAGATGAAAAGCTGACAGCAACTGTCAGAGAGGAGGTGAATAGGAAATAATGTAAGGCGAGCTTGCTGGGCAAGTGAGCTTAAGGGACAGCTGAACAGTCACCATTCAAACCATTGTTTTAAAGTGTCAATACTGTGAAAATAGAGCTTGTCTTGTTTTTACGTACATTTGTACAGAAAATTAAGGAGAATGCTTGTAATGCCCAATATGGCATTTAATTCACATCCATCAACAATAAGAGCCAATCAGCTTGCTGGTAAAGGCATATACAATAAAAGTCCTGCCCTCTTTCTCTTGTTTGGCAGGTATGTGTATGTGTGGAACTCATTTTTGGCTTTATGTGAGACAAACACTACAAACTATCTACACCATTTCTGTTTTACGAGCAATGTAAATGCTGTTTCTGTGCTTTTCAGTTTCATGTATACAAGTGCCTCTACATGCAAAATGATGGAAGACTGGTCTTTTATGGCTTAAAAACAGCCTTAGTGCATCGCAAAGATAGCTATTAAAAGAACTTGTCTATGAGTTAACATAGTTCATGTAAACAAACTAATTTGCAGAAACAACCCATTTGATTGCACAACCAATTACGTGACATTAGATGCCATATTTCCTATTTTTCATGATGCAATTCTCCACAATGTATATAATATAATGTCACATTTTTACATTGCAATATCACAATATTACACACAATTTAATACATTTTACACCTCCAGAAATGAGTGTTGTTCTTCTCCCCCTCGGCACTGCTGAACCTCAGGAATGTGTCATCTCTTCTCTTTATGTTATTGACGGCACCTGAAAATGCTCTGTCAATATCCTCAAATATATGACACCACTTTGATTGGCTGCAAATCCAGAAATGATGAGACAAGAAGAGGAACAGATGAAAGTTGAAACATCTGGTAAACTTGCACAGTCACAATAATAACCTGAGTGTGTGCAGTAACACTCATTAATCAAGTCAACATGCTACACTGTCCTACACTGATTCAGAAACAGTAGACACTCAAAAAGTAATAAAAAAATTACAAATAACTTCTCTACAACCTAATTAACATACTCAGTACTTATTGCAAAGGTTCTCAAACTATCTACTATATATGAAACTGGCACACAACCAGCTTATGGGTGGCACACAGACATCTCCCCCTTATACAGCATGTCCTGTTTGCTTCTTTACACAAACAACCGTGAATAACTTCAATACTAATGAAGATATGAAGACAAAATGTGTATTAAATACACCTCAGTCTGTGTGAAACAGACTGATGTGCTTGATTATGATGTAGGTAGACAGGTGTTCATGTCTAATGACTGTTGGAATGGAGTCCGGCACCCGTCCAGCCTTCTCCATTGGAGACCTACCACTGCAGCCCTCAGTTATCCTCATGGACACAGCACAGGACATCGATCCCGTACACCGTACAAGGAGAGTTCATTATTTGAATGCACTGAATAACATCTGCAAAAAAAATCTCCATGATCAACCTCCTGATCAGAGGAAAGAACTGCATGCTGGACATTTTCAGAACATGTTGTATCATCAGTCTTTTTCATACAGTCTGAGGTTTATTTAATCCACATTTCATCACCACGTCGTCATTAGTATTAAAGTTATTCATGATTGTTTGAGTAAAGAAGAATTCAACTTTTTTCTCTTTTGTTTTTGCTTGAGCATGTTAACATCTCTGCCTTTTAAAACCATTCAACTCATAAACAGACATGGTTTACTGCATATCTGTTCAACTCTTACAGGTTCTCAAATATCCAGAAAGCACATCCTACTCTAGCACAATGTACTGTATATCTTGTAATACCTTTTACATTTGCATCTGTTTATAGATAACAAACACCACCTACTTAATATTGTGCTAATATAAGTGTATGTCCCCGAGTGCCACCAATACAGGTCTGGAAGCATGGACTCCACAAGACCTCTGAAGCTGGTATCTGGCTGCAAGACATTAGGTGGAGCTAATGTTAATTGGACTTTTCCCTGCACATCCCAGTAAGCTTGCCTGGACTGAGGTCTGGGCAATTTGGAGGCCAAGAGAAACCCTTGAACTCTTTGTCATGCTCCTCAAACCATTCCTGTCATTAAAGATTGTGTACATACAGTGGTGCTTGAAAGTTTGTGAACCCTTTAGAATGTTCTATTTTTCTGCAGAAATATTCCCTAAAACATAAACACATTTTCTAAAAAAAGTCCTAAAGTAAATAAAGAGAACCCAGTTAAACATATGAGACACAAATATTATACTTGGTCATTTATTTATTGAGGAAAATGATCTGAATATGACATATTTGTGAGTGGTAAAAGGATGTGAACCTCTAGGACAGGGGTGGCCAACCCCGGTCCTGGAGAGCCGCATTCCTGCACAGTTTGGTGATGTCACTGCTCTGACACTACAAATAAACCTGCTAATTGCCTGCTGAGTTGAATCAGGTGTGTATGATCAGGGAGATCACCAAACTGGGCAGAAATGCGGCTCTCCAGGACCGGGGTTGGCCAGCCCTGCTCTAGGATTAGCAGTTAATTTGAAGGTGAAAGTAAAGTGTTTTCAATCAATGGGATGACAGTCAGGTGTGAGTGGGCACCCTGTTTTATTTAAAGAACAGGGATCTATCAAAGTCTGCTCTTCACAACACATATTTGTGGAAATGTATCATGACATGAACAAAGGAGATTTCTGAGGAGCTCAGAAAAAGAGATGTTGATGCTCATCAGGCTGGAAAAGCTATAAAACCATCTCTAAAGAGTTTGGACTCCACCAATCCACAGACAGACAGATTGTGTACAAATGGAGAAAATTCAAGACCACTGTTACCTCCTCAGGAGTGGTCGACAAAGGTCACAAAGGACCCAAGGATAACTTCTAAACAACTGAAGGCCTCTCTCACATTGGCTAATGTTCATGAGTCCACTATCAGGAGAACACTGAACAACAATGGTGTGCATGGCAGGGTTGTAAGGAGAAAGTCACTGCTCTCCAAACAGAACATTGCTGCTCATCTGCAGTTTGCTAAAGATCACATGGACAAGCCAGAAGACTATTGGAAGAATATTTTGTGAACAGATGAGACCAAAATAAAACTTTTTTGTTTATATGAAAAGTGTTATATTTGGAGAAAGAAAAACACTGCATTCCAGCATAAGAACCTTATCTCATCTGTGAAACATGGTATTGGCAGTATAATGGATTGGGTCTGTTTTGCTGCATGTGGACGGCTTTGCCATCATTGATGGAACAATGAATTGTAAATTATATCAGAGAATTCTAAAGGAAAATGTCAGGACATCAGACCCCTCCATGATTTCTAAGTGGGAGAACTTGCAAATTTGCAGGGTGTTCAAATACTTATTTTCCTCACTGTAGGTGCTTTTAGGTGTGAAAACCTGATGATGTTTTAGGTCATATTTATGCAGAAATCAATCAAAAATCAAAAGGGGTTCACAAACTTTCAAGCACCACTGTAGAGATGGTGTATTCATGTCAAAGTAACCCAAATTAATGCCAGAATCAAGGATACTCCATTACACCCCCACCCACCCCCTTGGCAATAAATATTCAGTTCGCCTGTGAATGGCTTTAATGTTGCGGCTTATTGGTGTTTATATCTCTATATTCATAAACTGAAAGAATTTGTTACTGAACCTGTAAAAGAAGTTTGCCTTAAAATGATGTGAATTGAATCCAACATTATTAAGTGAACAGAATGTAACACTATTATTCTGTTTCTCTATTCCGACATCCTCTGTGATGTCTTATTTATTTGTATAATCTACATGAAGTGTAATTTTCCAAGGCCTCTAAGAACTGTAGCCTTGTTGAGTACATTACAGCCAACCACTTTTTTTAAAAGTTCAAAACAGGACAGACACAAAATGGAGGTGAAACAGATTGAGAAATGAAATTTCTGGCATATAAAACTGCAAAAACCTTTAGAGGTATGATATGCAGCTTTATAAAAAAGCCTATTTCAAAGAAAGGGCTGCTTAACAGTGTTAAAACATGCCTAGAGCAGTTGTTGAAGTGTCCAGCTCCTGCTGAGTAAAAAAGAGGAGGAATAGTGCGATCAGCATGCAGCATACCATCAGCACTTGGTCTATAAACCTCAGCATTCCAATGTGCATTTAACCCAGAGGCTCTTCACTGTGGAGCTCTCAGTAACTTCTGTTTTGCAATGCCCTGAAGGCAGCTCATTACATTCAATGCAAACTGCTGAGCTACTAATTAGTAATCTGCTCAAAAACAACAACCATACATCAACAAGAGTCCATTACCACAGAATCAAAAATTCATCAATCAAATAATACACAAAGAAATAAAGAGAGGCGACCACATCTAGTTTTAAATCTGAATCCAAAAGAGCAGAGCATATTCATACCCGTCTGCTTATAACCAGCACTCAAACAAGAAGTGATCAATTATGCATTTCTCTACCACCTCACATAGAACACAGAAAGTGGGACAAATGCTGCTCCAGAAAAGACGCTCACAGGCTTATCTTATTAAGTCATATCACACAGAAATAGGTCGACTCTGCCATAGCATACAATACGCTATAGCGCTCTACAGACACGATACAGTCTACATTTCACCCCAAATCCAGTTTAATTTAACTGCAAAAAGAAAAAGAAATGCAGACTTTTCGCATGAATAATAAAATATTCCATCAACACCACTACTGTCAAAAATAAGTGAAAGAAAAACACATTTTATTCAGGAGAACACATTCAAATTTCAAGTGCACACTCAAAGCACAATTATGAGAGGCTGAATTATTAACAACAACAACAAGAGGCCCCACTGAAGACTTTCAAAGAACTGCTTCATTAAACAGGCTAATATAGCTAACAACAGACAGAAGTTAGCCACCGATTAGAAGGGCTCATTTATGTAAGGCTTATACAATCACAGCTGTTTATTGGCAAAAACCTGCTGATACGATATGTACAGTTTAATATATTGCAACACTGTAATGTCAAGCATACACTGTGCAAATTTGGATGCAGTTGGATTTCTGATAAGGCTGAAAGTTTGGTCACTTTTGGTCACTTGCAGTCTGAGCAGCCTCACGAGCCGATTTCATGAAAAATGACAATCATTTAAAATGTAGTTGACATGCAAAGTTCTGCACTTTCTCCATATTTTTAATATACAGGGTGCCATATTCTGCTGAACTCAGTCTAAGGGCTGTATTTCATGTACAGAGTGAGCACCCATGTCACAGCAGGTCAGCCGGACAGAGCAGTTTCTTACAGTGTGAGCACATCAATCATTCAAAATGTATTTATAGTTTTTTTACAGCGGATGTTGTCACAACGCAGCTTTTCATAGTTAGCATCAGACAATTTGAATCAAACCCAAAACACGATGCGAGCAAGCCAAAGGCAACAGTGACAAGGAAAAAATCCCTCGAGGCTGGAGGAAGAAACCTTGGGAGGAACCAAGGTTCACAAAAGGGATCCATCCTCCTTTGATCATCACATAAATCGTAGGTTTTGTCTGTACACAGTGAACAATTCAAATGTGAAGTGAGTTATCACCAAAGAACAAGATTTCAAAAATGGCACAGCGTGTGCCTGGCATGAGGAAGGCAATAAAATGTGATTTTAAAAATATAATTCTAGGAAAAGTGTTCTATGCATAAATCAGCCTGGTTCGTGTTATTTGAAATGTATTCCTTATTGTGGGAGTCAATGTTTGCCCACACTTCCAACTCCAAAGCCTGAAGTCTTTCAGGTTCAGCCAGCAGTGGGAATGTTACTACTCAGCTAGGTTTGTTAGGTTTAGCACTCCGTCCTTTCAGGTTCTGAGTCCCTTAGTGGAAGGGTCCAGGCACAACTAACACGCTGCTGTAGATGCCATAGATTATAATGCTGTATTAAGGTGTTTCTCCAAGTTATACAGTCCATGGAGACCAATACTGGCTGGCAGAAGGTTTGCCAGATCTGCTTCTATTCAGTGGAACCACGTTTTCTTGGTGCAGAACATTGAATTTTCCATTGGAAGGGTTGTTTTTTTCCATAGGAGTTGGTTTGTTCATTCTGCACACGTGTTCAAACCATCTTGGCTGCTTCTATTGAATCTGTTTTGATGGCTGGTTGTTGCTGACATCTTGCTCAGATAATGTCATTTTTGATACGGTCACATATGTTGTTCCCAAGGTTCTGTCTCTGGCATTGCATTTGAAAAGCCTTGAGCTTGTTTGTCTTGGACAGGGTCATAGTTTTTGATCCATATAGGAGAATCTGTAATATCAGTCCTTTTAGGTCAGAGTGGAAGAGTCTAATAGCTTATGACAGACTACAACACTGACATCTAGCAGCTGGGGGACAACAGTAAAGTGAAAGGTTGTCTGCCACCAATCTTCACAGTATATATACACTATTAATTATAAATCCATACTGTGTTTTTGAGAATTGATAAAATAACAGAACACATTATGAATCAAGTGTATCAATGTTTTCTTACACCTCTGTAACTGACTTCACTGTCTGCAGTATTAGCTTTTGTGGACAGGCTGTTCCTATATACTGTTAAGAAGCTCAGCTTAGCCTAGAGGCCAGTATGGTTCTGTAATTTGGAAGTGGGGCTTTAAACTCCCCTCACCCCAAACACATCCTCACACATGAACATATACACACAGAAACGTCTGCAGAAATGCACAAGAACATGTGTGGTACACTTACCGCCTGTTGCCACAGTGATCTCCCTCAGAAAATGTCCATAAAAGGGGAAGTCAAAGGACAGATTGACCCGCTGTGTGAGCAAAAACATTAAAACATATGTTTAAGTATTAAGAGTTGTGTCATTTTACTGAGATACTGATATTAAAGCAGAGAGAATGAGGTTGAGAGACAGACAAATAGAAAGAGAGACTAATTGTAAAAGCAGGACAAGCCTTCATATCCACCCAGTGGAGCAATTTTGCACTCACTCACTGCAAACTTCACTCTACTTCAGAGTGAATAAGCAGATCTGACTTTGTTCTGTAGAGGTGAGTGTGTCCACTGTGGTTTCTCTTGTTTACAGAGGATAATGTACTTAGCATGCTTAGTGGATATGGCAGCACATTGGCATAATGCTGTAATGCCATAACGCACTGCAGTGAACCAACTGCTTTCCCCATTACAATGAATGAGGACATTCTAACACTGAAGAGTGTTATATACTCTGTGCACGTTCATCTCTGCCCGTAAAGTAATGAAGCAGCCAAGTTATGCCAGAATGGATTTGTTATAAGTTTCAACATTCTGAGAGAAAACAATGTTCTGTCTAAAAGAAAAGCAGCAGTCTAAGACTCCACTGAAGTTGTTCCTACACTAAACGTTATATAGATGTGTGTTTTCATACAATTTGACAACAAAAAATGAGCTGAAAAACAGGACTAACCCTTACATCTGTGATGAAGTTTAATGGGGTGAACTCAAACACATTTTTTGCAGTTATCCTAGATTTAGTCATTCCGCCGAGTCCCAATGTGCGATGCTTCTTTAGCTCAGAACTAAAGCTAGGAGGCTAATACTGCAACCAAACACTAGAACTCAATAGGCACCTAAATACCCCAAATCATTTCAGTAAAAAAGATCATAATTAAGGTCTCATAGACTAGCTGATCTGGTTTAGGACACATTAACACATCATGATAAATGTTTCTTTAGTGACTGACTGCATGGAGTGCAATTTTGTGTACTATTTCACTGAATCAGTCCTTTTCATTTTGGGTTTTGTGTCATATATGTGCTTATATATAGTTCAATCTTAGCCTATATATATAGCCTATATATATATATATAAGTGTGTGTGTGTGTGTGTGTGTATGTGAATATATATATATATATATACACAGGGGTTAGACAATGAAACTGAAACAGCTGGTTTTAGACCACAATAATTTATTAGTAGGTGTAGGGCCT
>BRDA01020147.1:0-14079 GCA_036984385.1 Crenuchus spilurus
GATTGAGTGTGTGTAAATGGAGTGTGTTGATTGTAAAGCGTCCTTGGGTTTGAGAAAGGCGCTATATAAGTGTAACAATCATTCATTCATTCATAAAGAACCTGCAAATCACATCACATCGCAATACTGAAGTGAAGGCTGGATTCTGTTCCTCTCAGTGATTTTTGCTTCCCTTTAATATCAGACACACAACATGACTAATGAGTTCTGTTTGACATATTTCAGTGTCAGTGACTGAACGTTACCTGACCGGAATAATAAATTCACTAAAATGACTCTTTATGCTTCACAGTACTACAAACAAATTTCCTATCATTATGACCAAAACAGCACCGACCCAATGAGGATTCCAGTCAGTTGTGAGGTCAGACCACTACAGACTGGACTTGTTGTTCCAGCATAGTCTAAAGACACTCAGTCTAAATGGTATCTGAGGAATTTGAAGGTCACTGCTTGTTGGTGCTGACCAGGAGACGCCACAAATCTCACCATTTCAGCAATGCTCTGATCCGGTCATCTGGGTGTATTGATTTGGCCTTGAGGTCTCTTGCCTGCCCATTGCTCTCACATCTATCACGTTGGCTGTGAGAACTTACCATCCCATACATCCCTGATCTTGACATTTGCTGCTGTTACAAAATAACCAACACTATTTTTGTCACCTGTGAGTGGTTATAATGTTTTGGCTCATCTGTATATCAAAAATATCTTTCTAATTTGCTAATTCAGCAACTTCAAATGTCATCATTCCCAATGTCAAGTGCCAGAGGGGTATGGAGCACCAATCAAAACTGTAGAAATGAGTCAGAGAGGGGCTTGTCCAGCACTAATGGACCAGTACCGACCTCACTAATGCAATCAGATCCTCACAGAAATGTTCCAGCAGTGTGAAGTCTTCCCAGAAGAGCAGAAGCTGCAGGAAAGACAAACAGACTCACTATGAACTACAAATGCCCCTGATTTGGATGAGCAGATGTCTATAAACTTTTGGACAGATTGTCTGCACAGTTTGATAGATGAGCTTTCGTCTATTGAAGCACCGCTCATGTGGCATATCGTAAGGGTCGAAAGCTACAGCATCGCCTTTCCTGCTCTACAGCTTATGCATCTTGACACACATCCAACACCTCAAGTGCAGGTCACTTATTGAGCAGAAAAGTGAATGACTGATGAGGTACAAGCGACCGAAACTGATGAAATACAAAAAGCCCAAGACTGCCGGGCCTGCTGACTAAGAATTGTAAATGAAACACTCTGCAAAGTCTTCACACACACACACACACACAGTTCAGAAAAATCCCCATCAAGCCTGCCTCGACTAATCCTTGCTGTTGCACAAAGCACAACCCTACTGAAGATGGGAAATCACACTTGAGAGAAAAAAAACAGTTCCTCTGCACTGTAATGCCAAAGCGAAAGAGAGAGAGAGAACGAGTGGGACCCATTGTGATTCTGACAGTCAGGGAATAAAAAAAGAGAGAGATGGATCAATACAGACAAGCCCCTGAATGGGCTCTTTCCTTTGTGATGGGCTCAGAAGGAAAATGAGCTTCTTTTATGGCCGGGAGAGGAAAGTTATTTTCCAATTACAGTGCTTTTAATGGGCCTGGCAGCTCGGGACGCTTCACAAGCACAGATGGGGGCTGGAGGCAGTCTGAAGAGAATGAGTGTAGTGAAGGCATTTTATAAAACCCCCCCCCCCCCCATCCTCGTCCCCCTGTACAGCACCCGTTAGCATACTTCTCCACCATAGTAGCTACTCTGATACAAGCCAGCCCTAATGAGAGCTGTGACAGGTGAAGGCAGGGCTGGGATTTGTGTACTTGTGTGATGAAAGGACATTAGCACAGAGGATGAGGAAATATTACTCCTCATGTCAACACAGAAGAGCTCGGGATGGCACGATAGCACTATTTTCCATACTGACATTGAAGTACTCAAAGCCCAGTGTTACTTTTAAACCAGACATTGTGTCCTTGAACAAGGCACTTAGCCCCCAACTGCTTCCTGGGCACCGTGGATAGGGCTGAGCACCGCTTTGGGCACAGGCTCTCACAGCCTAGTGTGTGTGTTTCGCTGCACAGATGGGTTAAGTGTTTTGTTGTGTGTATAAACTAATCTAATGCTGATACTCTACACAGTAAATCTGCCAGTGTTAAATCAACACTATTAGAGTTAAATTAACACTGAGGGTGTCAAAATGTAACACTCTCAGTGTTAATTTAACTCTAATAGTGTTGATTTAACACTGGCAGATTTACTGTGTATATGCTATATCCTCTTATAAAGGCTTCTGATCCTCCAAATTCCACCAAAACACCCTTTACCCACACAGCTACAGACTCTACAGGACCTCTGAAGGTAAGATCCTGCAAGTTGTGAGGAGGAACTATGGTGAAATGGACTTGCAGCACATCCCACAGATGATTGATCTGATTGAGATCTGGAGAACCTGAGGAGGACATTGTGAGTCAACACTGCAGACCTTATCTTCTCTATATTAATTTCCAACACCAATACAATACTAATTTATCACTGAATATCCCCTACCAATATATCATGTCCCCTCCATGAAGGAAGTAGTTTTTTCTTTTCTTTTTTTTTTTTTTTTTAAATAATCATGTTTAAAATAATCAACATCTACATATTTGAAGTCTGTCTCTGCTAAACCTGCACAATAACATGTAATATATCAAACATTTGGGGGGACATTAGCTTCCTGGTTCATTCTCTCTCTCTTCTGAGGTGACAGAAATATCAGCCAGTCAGAGAAGCAGCAGCCAATCACTGACCTGCTGACACAAGATACAACATACATTTAGCCAATCAGCATCCTCCAATCTGTTGCCCTTCATTTCTGGCCCCCAGCAGAGCTAATCAGTGGTTTTAGGAATGTCTGATGTTATTGATGTAATACATGTCTGTAGAAATGCTGATATTTAGTCTTAATAGTGTTTTTGCTCATTTTATTGTATATGTTAGTGAAGCAGACTCAGCTGGTAATCTAATGATACATACTGTACTTTCTATCTTTACACATTTACATGTAATGACAGTTTTCATTAACTATTAGTCTTTAATGACAATTAAGTAGCTCTGCTATCCTGCAGTTTGTGTTCAGTACTACTGGGACTGAAAACGACTCAAACGGCCTTTCCTACAATGCATGTCCCCTAATTCACAGTAACTAAGTATCTGCAAGTAAAAGAGGAACAAAGAACTCTCCAAATATACAGACATATGTTAAGTTCCAAATGTGATGCAGCTGTATCAGCATCACTGTCCTACTGTACGTGGAAACTATTCTGCTGATTAGAACATTCAGACTAATGAGGTGGTAAACACTTTGTCTTAAATCAGACCCAAATCCGCTCCACACACTCTGTTGTGACTGATCAACAATGCACTGTCATCAGTAATGCACACGCTGATTCAAAATGCATATTTAGTTTCATCTTTGTTCATTTCAATTAAGCCTGTAAGCTTGTGAAAGAAGCTGCCTGGTCCTAGAACGGGTTTCAAAACCCTAAAATCTTTAAAGGGCGACTTCTACCCAGACTGGCTTTAATAGGGAAATAAAAGGGAAAAGGCCCAGAAACTCCAACCCACAAGCAGCATTTCTCCCTTTAAGACTTCTCTGCTCTCTTTGTTTAGTCCCTGCACAAAAGCAGACTGTCGTGAGAGTTGTAATTTGCTCTGCATGATTTGCTGAAACAGTTGAATAGCGTTCGGGGGCACAGAGCGTGTGGCATAGCAGATTAGCAACAGAGGCAAAGCCGCTTTCCCCTTGCAGCTAAGCTAACGCTGTTTGGAGGCTCTCTCTTATTGCTCACAGGCTTAAGGCTCCGGTGGCCAGTCACACTTTAGCAAAATCTGTGAATGTAAATTTCTTAACGGCTGAGTCTGGCTATAACCCACCGACATAAAAATCAATGCCAAGCACATGCCCATACAGAGCGCTGTACAAAGACTAGAATGTGTTTAGAACGATGCAGATTTCTTTTTCACAAGCTTGGTTCTGATATTATTGCATGGATTCTCTCTGCAAAAATAAACAAATTATGCTCCAAGGCCTGCAACACACTAACACACACACACACACACACACACACATTTGTTTATGTGAATTGTGGGGACATGACATAGACTTACTCAAACCTTAAAACCCTAAACGTAACCTCAAAACAAGTCTTCACCTTAACATGTCATGAGTTATGTTGCAGGGACCCCCAAGAAAAAAAGGTCCCAACAACGTGGCATAAACCTGGCACATGCACACAAACACACTTTGGTAGTACTATACTAGTGAAGACGTTACATTCACTTGTGTAATACTGAGTAAAAATAAATCTAAACCTAAACCTTAACAACCAAAGTTCAGAGCTTCTGCTCTTTTAATAAAAAAAAGTTTGTAATGAAAAAGTCACATTTCTGTTCCAACTTTTACACACCTGACATGAATTACTATCATTATGAGGACTTTGAGTACCCACAAGGGAGAAATACAAGGACACAAACACAGTAGTCTGAGTATTAGGCATTTTGTTCTGCACAGATTTACAATTTAAAAAGGGTTTGCTCAATGCTCAGTATGTGGTCCTATTGGTCGAATGCATTAAATAAATGCTAAGCTCATCCCTCTATGTGTGGAAACAAACAAACACACACACATACACAAACACACACACTGTAAACCATACCAAGCATTGACTGTGTGGAGTCTATGCAAATCGCTAATGTTTCTCTCTTTGATTTGCAGCCACACGATCAATGGCATCATAGTGCTATAGTAACAGTGATGTCTCCATCTGTGGGAATTAAGAATTCCAACACAGCGTCACATTAACACGTAGAAAAGCTAAAAAAAAAACACAGCATACATTAGCAACAAAGCTTCTGTCTACTTCATATTCAAATATCAGTTTTTGCAGCGAGAAAAAAATGGCCTCTGCGTGATTGGCCATTAGCCAACAGGGAGCTAAGACCCTTTAGAAGTTCTGTGCTGTTTGGAATGGTGAATTATTAATGTTACAGCTGTGTCCGGACGCTCGATGAGAAGGGCATATATGTGTGTGTGTTTGTGTGTGTGTGTGTGTGTACACACAGAGACCCTGCATGAAGGGATATCTGCAGCAGAGTGGGATTTGATCCAGACAACAGGCTGAACACATCCAACATCTCAGCACACAGCAGCTGCTCTCTCAAGGTCAGCACCAAAGTCAGACTGCTGCAAGGACCCTGAAGCTATATGTTTGCTGGGAAAAGCACACAGTTCCACCCTTATCCCAAACACTGGCAATCTGTTAAGATGTGTGTGTGTTTCTTTGTTTTGGACTAGAGCTATGAGGCTAATGAAGCAAAGCTTATACCTCAAGTTGCAGCGGAAATCATCGCACACTTGCTCAAACTGTCATTCTTTCCTTAAAACACTTGATTATGTGGTTTCTGACACCGAATAACATGATGCTATCTATAAAGATGCAATAAAATTAGGCTCCAAGCAGCTCAGGAGACTAAGGTTAATAGATTTTGCTATATTGTCCTTGAAAAACACAAGACTGCGATCAGTACGGTTACACACGGTGTGCCCCAAGGATCAGTCCTTGGTCCTCTTCTTTTTACAATCTATATGCTTCCACTCAGTAAGATTATCCACTGTTATGGACTTCAGTTTAATTCTAATGCTGATGATACTCAGATCCATGTCTGCACCAAAGCTACCACTAGTGTTGTAGTCAAGACCGCACTGTCCGAGTCCAAGACCTTCCCAAGACAACAGAGGACGGAGACCGAGACTAGACCAAGACTTTGTGGAGTCGAGTCCAAGACCAAGACCGAATCATTTAGGGGTCGAGACCGTGACAAGACCAAGACCAATGGACACCGAGACCGGGTCGAGACCAAAATAACAAATACGTGGCCTTACAAATAAACTAGATAAAAAAATAAGCCAGGACTAAATAGCCAATATACTAAAATTAATCAACAACAATGAAAATTCAAATAAATAACAAATTTATTATGCATTTTTAGAACAGTGTATTATTAACACAGAAATTGAAAAAAGCTGTCTAACAGGACTTTAACTGCACAGGTAACAAGAAAATAAAAAAGTTACTACCACAAATTTAATTTAAGCACTTTTCAAGCACTTTCAAGACATTGGCAGGTGTTTTCAAGCACCTTACAATTAGAAACAAATCCATATAGTCATTACATATTCAAGTATTTTTCTACCATAGCTTCAACAACACACAAAAAAGCAATTTAGTCTGCAAACTCCAGGACTATATTTGCAGAGGAACTCGTTGTGATTATTAAATACAAACTTTATGACCGATGAAGTGGCGGACATGTCGGCGCAGAAGACGGTCTAGCCTGTACTGGCAGCCGGTCTTGTGTCGAGACCGGTATAGCCAATAGTGCTGCTATTGTGTGTGGGTGTGTGTGTGTGTGTGTGTGTGTGTGTGTGTGTGGTGGGGGTGTGTGATTAAAAATACTCTTAATTCATTGGTTGTATCTAAAGTCACTCATACAATATGGTGTTATATTTGTGCCACAATTCTGAGCGTGTGTGTGTAGGTGTTTCGAGGGAGCAAGAAGAGTTTTGCACGCACATAAACTCAATAGTGTATACAAATCTCTCTCCTGCACGCTCAACATTTCTGATCTGCACGCTCACTTAGATTTGTACCGCGCATGCGCATGTCAGTTTTATTGAATTCATTGAATCAGAGTCGTTTTTAGTGAAGGATGAAAACTTTTGCACTTTATCGATTTAATAAATGTATGTTTAATTGTTTGTTAAAAAGAAGTTGTTTACGTTTTCCGCACTTTGCAGGATTACTTACTAAATGGTGGATTTACAGAGACAATGGGGAGCAGATGTGTTTTAGCAACAGCAGGGTTGCCAGGTCCCCAAAAATCTCCATCCCGATGTCTGACATAAAGCGCCCTATACAACCTGACACCAGCCTAAAATCTAGAGCATCCAATCACAGATATTATTGTTAGAATTATTATTTTTATTATTAGTAGTAGTAAATATAATGTAAGAAGAACATACCTCCCTTATATAATAAAGGGATCTGAACATATAGATTTAGAGTAGAGAAAAGGGGATGTTTTAAATGTACAGATCTATATGTTCAGATCCCATTCCAATGAGTTATATAATACTAGTAAGTCTACCCCGATGCTCTTCACACTCAGTTGTTCACTGCCTTTTAACTAGGGTGAACAGACATCCTCTTTTTCACCATCTCACATTTGGTCAATCTATTTTAACTCCTTGTCTACACCACAGTCATAGCCGTAAAAAAACAAACATTTATAGTAACACATTTTGAGTGTATAACTGTGGTGTTAAAACCACAAGGAGTTAAAAAGTAGTATAAAGAGGGGGATGATTTAAATGCAAATAAAAAGAAGGTATGTTCTTCTTACATATTTACTACTACTAATAATAAAAATAATAATTCTAACAATAATATCTGTGATTGGATGCTCTAGATTTTAGGCTGGTGTCAGGTTGTATAGGGCGCTTTATGTCAGACATCGGGATGGAGCTTTTTGGGGACCTGACAAGCCTGCTGTTGCTAACGCACATCTGCTCCCCATCGTCTATGTAAATCCACCATTTAGTAAATAATCCTGCAAAGTCCGGAAAACGTAAATGACTTCTTTTTAACAAACAATTGAACATACATTTAATAAATCAATAAAGTGCAAAAGTTTTCACCCTTCACTAAAAACGACTCTGATTCAGTGAATTCAATAACACTGACGTGCGCATGCGCGGTACAAATCGAAGCGAGCGTGCAGACCAGAAATGTTGAGCGCGCAGGAGAGCAGTGTTGAGTGCGCAGGAGAGAGATTTGTATACACTATTGAGTTTATGTGCGTGCAAAACTCTTCTTGCTTGCTGAAAACATCCGCGCATGCACGCTCAGAATTGTGGCACAAATATAACGCCATACATACAGGGCTCCAACAATGTTGTGCAGAGGCGAGACCAAGAAAGATGGTCCCGAGACCGAGACAAGACCGAGTAAAAATGCGCTCGAGGCCGAGATAGTGACAAGACCAAGTAAAAATGTGGTCTCGAGACCAAGACCGATCTCGAGTACTACAACACTAGCTACCACTACCCTGCCACCTCCTGCCTCAACATCCTGCATTCAAGACCTCAGACAATAGATGAGATGTAACATCTTAAATCTGAGATTTTACTCATTGGCGTAAGAGTAAGGTTGCAAATTCACTGATTGGTGTTGACTTGGATGATATGACTTCTCTCTGGGCAGGTAGATGGTGCTCTCTCCCAATCATTACTAAGTAATGTCCGCTGGCTCAGGTGTCTGTTAGCTGATGTATCAGAGCTCGTGTTTTCCTCCAAGCTCAGGAGCATTAGCATCAGTTTGAAGAGAGGTGGTGTCAAAAATCTTTACATATTTACATGTAATGAGTTTTCATTGACCATTAGTCTTTAATGCCAATTAAATAGCTAGTGACCATTTGACAGAGAACTGCTGTCCTGCAGTCTGTGTTCAGTAATATTAGGATTGCTGAGTAAATCAGAACCTTAAATATGGTGCACTAGTTAGATAAACACATTTCTGCTGTTATGTATGTGTGGGTATGCACTCATCAGCAAATGGCAAGCGAGGGCACAGGTTCCCCCTTGGCAAACAGACCTAATTGCACATGAAGCTCCTTCAGTAAGTCAGCTTAACTGACCTTGATCACTTCAGTATCTCTGAAGTAGGGCAGCCACCGTGTTCTTTAATTGGCTACAGCTGACTGAATCACACATCTCTAAGGCATTTCCTGCTCAAACTCCAGATCTGCTTGTTTGCTTTCATATATATGAGAAAACAGTGATGCATAATGAACATTCCTCCATGAAAACGATTAATCTGACAGTCCATGAATGAAAAGAAAGGCCGTCTCCTCTCAGCTTGTGATGATTAAATTAGTAGAGGCAGGAGCCATATCATTTGATAAATTAATTCAGTACCACACACAAAAAAAGCTTTATGGCTATTAAAAGAATTGATTTCAATGTTTAATTTCTTTCAATTATATTGTCTCAGCAAATTTATGAGATCTAATTGATGTTGCTTGTTTTTTTTCTTCTTCTGATGGTCACTCAGTCTCTCACAGCACACTCTCCTGACGACAGTACCACAGCCAATCACGAAAGAGGATTTTTAATCAGTGTAAGAAAAAACACATCCACTTCACCTACAGCCAAAATCCCTCATAATTAACCTCCAGGTCCAAGCTACTGTAAACCAGGTTCACACTGAGCTCTGAGTAATTACCCAGGCAAGGCTTCAATATCATAATCACTTCCTGTAGTTATGAAGTGCCATTACTTAACCAGCCCGATCGCACAGCCCATACACATGCGTCAGCACTTCACAACGCAAAACTTCATCAGGATTCTGCAATATCACTCACTTTACACACATGGAGGACACAGGAGTGGAGCTGATAAGGGCAGATGTCATTTAAAATCTCCTTCCATTGCTCAGAATGATGGCCAATTGACTGACTGCATTCTGTAATATTAGCAGTGGCAGCTTGCCAATAGAGGGTGCTCGGGCGCCACCCTCCATGGTGGAAATCAATATCTACATATTTTAAGTCTGTCTGTGCTAAACATGCACGATAACATAAAATTTATCAAATATTTTTTGGGGAAAATGTTTTTCCTGGTTTATTCTTTCTCTGTTCTGAGGCGACAGAAATATCAGCCAGTAAGAGAATCAGCAGCCAATCACAGACCTTCTGACACAAGATACAACATAAATTTAGCCAATCAGCATAATCAAATCTGTTGCCTTCATTTCTGGCCCCCAACAGAGCTTATCAGTGGTTTTAGAAATGTCTGATGTTATTGATGTAATACATGTCTCTAGTAATGCTAATATTTAGTCTTAATAGAGTTTTTGCTCATTTTATTGTATATGTTAGTGAAGCAGACTCAGCTGGTAATCTAATGATACATACTGTACTTTCTATCTTTACACATTTACATGTAATGACAGTTTTCATTAACTATTAGTCTTTAATGACAATTAAGTAGTGACTTTATCACAGAGCACTGCTGTCCTGCAGTTTGTGTTCAGTAATATTGGGACTGAATATGACTCAAACAGCCTCACTTAGAATATGTTTCAGCAGCCGACACTGAATATTACTCTGGAAAGGAGTACATCACCTTTTGTAAACAGACAGACAGATGCTTTATTATTAATCCTGAAAGAAAGAGCAGAGTTCCATTAGCAATAAAAGAAGTGAAAGTCACATATATTATGTACAAATGTAGGCACCTAAATTGATGTATGTATTTACTGAATATTTACATACAGAGCACTGAGGCAGTTGTTCATTAAGTCAAAATGAATCAGAGCTCATAACACATTTTTCTTTGGTAGTGTGACATTAGGGTTGTGACAATAAGCACATTATCATGGAAATGTGATGCCAACTGCTGTGTAGAGATCATTACTGATCCACCCGACTCCCCTGAACTGGGGTGCATTTCCCAAACAGCGACGGATGCTAGCATTGAATTAACATAGTACGATGCATCACTCAACTAACATCTAGAGTATGACAGTTTCCCAAAACTGACTGACCCTGTTTGAACCACCGAAGAACTACAGTGTTTCCAGATGTGTTCACTTTAACTTTCAAAGCAGGAAACTTGCACAAACTTTCGATGCATTTTATGCACATCACAGCGATACAGTGTATTTTGGCTCAGTGGGATAGACGAGTGCGAAGCTTGTTCAATGTGACAGACTGAAATGCTTAATTTGACAGGCAGAAGTTTATGGTTGTGTATGTCCATCCATCCATCCATCCATCCATCCATTATCACACCTGCTTAATCGTTATCAGGGTCGTGGTTAGACCCTTACCCCCTCACTAGGCACAGGGCAGGGCATTACACTATTCAACTGTCAATCACAATATCACTTTTTTTAAGTCCCTGACTCTAGGAGGATGAAGACAAGCACAAGTGATGTGGCCACCACCTCTTTTCCAACTACCGCTGATACACCATCACTGCGGAGCCAACACACTCGGAGGAAAATGCAGGATCCCCAGCTCTGATGGACCAACCAGTAGACAACTGAGCCAGTGCACACTGTAGTGTGAAAGTGATGGGGAGAGAGCGCCATCTACCCACCCAGAGAGAGCACAGACGATTTTTGCTCTCTCGGGCACTGGCTGTCGACGGCAAACAGCATTACCGGGATTCGAACTCGCGATCCTCTGATCATAGTGTCAGTGGACTGTAAGTTACCAACGTAGTTCCTCAGTAGCTCGAGCTGTGCTTTTGGGAAACACAAGCCTGGTTAGCTGATGGGGAGGAGCACAACCTTTGCGGCACTACACTGGCATCAGCTCAGCCCTACATGATCATTTAACAGCCCACTGGTACACAGTGATGTAATCAAAACCTGTTTTAGAGGTGCTGAACGTCACTGTACTGTGAATGAAAAGAGGGCAAAACATTATTTTAGTCTTTTAAATCCGTTTCACACTCATTTTAAACAGAAAATCAGAAAACGATCTCACACTAGACTACTGGAGGATAATCCTGAGTAAAAATATTCAAGTAAAATATCTTCTAGAAATAAAAAATTGATTAAAAATGTTCTTTAAAATCTTCATTTGAGGTCACTGATTTTTATTTTGATTATTTTGTTATACATTTTCTTTTCTAAGAAATGTTTTTTTTAAAGCATGTTACATTTATTATGTTATTTATTATGTTTGCATCACTTCCTATTGACACAGCAGCTGCAATGCTGCTCTGAAAGAGGTGATATGATAAACGCAACATGACAAGGTATTTAAACTAATAAAATAAATATATTCGTTTTGTTGTCAGGTTGACTTTAAACACTTTATGTACATCTATGGCTCCATGTATCGCTGGCATAATTAGAAGAAAAGCACAATTTTTAAGCAAATGAAGCACAGTGTCTGTATCAGGTGTGCAGCAAAGTTTGCTGAGCTCAATCAGGTGTGTTTGATCAGGAAAATTACCAAACTGTGCAAGAGTGGAGTTTTACACCCCTACATTTTTTGATCTACATGAACACAAACCATGCACACAGTCCTATAGTAGTTATGAAAGCCTCATCCTCTATTTTCCCATTTTCACTATCTGAAAACACCACTCGTCTAAGAAGCACGATGCCAAAAAGGGTCGTTTGGAGTGATGCCATAGAAAGAAAAACACTTGTGGTTCCTTAAATAACCCCGAAGTTAATTTTTCATCTCCATCTACTGAAAGGGTTAGCTGACTATATGGCATCGCTCCAAAACCCACTTTTTGTCATCATTGCCATGAAGCTGCCCTTAACGTAGTGTGAACATTTCATGATCAGTGGAGCAAAATGTTACATTAACACTGATTAAAGTTAAGATTCACTCTTTGGTGTCCTTTAAAGATAAAATATCACAGATATTGTGGTTTTTATAGGACACTGATGATATACAGGTTATTGTAGCAAACTGCACAAGTCCCAATCTCCACCAAACATCCAGACACAGGCTATTTTTAGAAAGCATCAAAGCTCTCTATATTACCTTGGGATTACCTGTGTGGGAGAGGGAGGGAGAGAGAGAGAGAGAGAGAGAGAGAGAGAGAGAGAGAGAGAGAGAGGTGGGTGTGGGAAGCCTGCTCGAGGCGATAAGTGAGATCCATGCAATCCACTTCCACATCCACACGCGGTCATTAAGCTCCACACTCGGCACGGAAATGAGATTTTTATTTGTCTGTGTGCAGCCGGGATGGGCACATTAATTCAGCCGCTGAACCCGAAGGCTGTCAGTAGACGGTGGCGAGTTAAATGTCACCCGGGTGTGTTTGCGGGCCGTGGTGAGAGGCGGCGAGACGGCCCAGTAAACACTGCAACACTTCAGCAGCTTCTGTCACTCAGGAGTTTTGGGGGTTTCAGATGCCTAACATTTCTAGAACCTGTGTGTGTGTGTGTGTGTGTGTGACATTGATGGATGAGGATGGGGCTGCCAAGTGTGGCCGTGAGTGTCCCTCTGATGGGACACAAAGATCCATATCTTGTCACAGTCTGACCTTGCCACCGGACAAAACAGGATTCTTGATGCAGGACAAAAAAAAAAGAGAGAAAGAGACTTAAAAAATTATTTCCTCTTTTCTTTCTTTTTTTCCTTTACAATATATGTACATATTGTCTATACAATGTTTATATTTATATATGTAATGTTTGTACTTGTTAGATGTAATCTCATTGTTGTAATTTTTCTTCTTTGTTTATATATTAAATATCTTATTATATATATTAATATTATATACAGAACATCCCGCAAAGCTTTCTGAGATGCTGCCTCACTCTTTTATCCTATTATCACACCCTTTTGGATGTTACATCCTTTTCCCCTGCACTGCTACAACTGACTGGTGTGCTCACTTATTTATACATGTAGTAAATCCCGTCACATGGCATTGGTGACATTTTGGGACAAACCAGGAGTGGTAATAATGTTCTGACACAACCACGTATATTACTCCATGCTAACAATATTTACTGAAACAAGATCCGGAAGCTAACGGAAACATCTGTAGCAGTATTTCCAGAGCTAATGTCCTCCAGACAGTTGAGCTGTCTAATTTTTGGAAAATGGCAGTGCCCAAACTTATTACGGTGACGTGGATTCCACAATATGGACCATCCACAACAGATGCTGTCACATCTGCTAAGAAGACCACCCTTACCAAAAAAAAGTTTACGTCGAGTACGTTATTAAGTATACTTAAGTATAATAAAAGTATTTCCCTAAGTGTACTTTTATTTAGCAAGTATACTACAAGTTTAATTACTTGGGACTAAATTGGCCTTCAAGTACATAAAAAGTAAACTGGAAGTTTATAAAAATATAGAGTATCCTTCCAGTTTACTTTTTAAGTTTCCATGTTCTCCCCGGGTCTGTATGGGTTTCCTCCCACAGTCCAAAAAAACATGGAGATCAGGTGACTTGACTACTCTAAAAGAATGAGCCTGATGTGTGTGA
>BRDA01020149.1:0-24824 GCA_036984385.1 Crenuchus spilurus
TGTGCTGGCCTGGCAGGTGGGATTTCTTGTGTGGAATGGAGGAAGTGAGCCCACCAGTAACTTCAGACTGAGGTGAGAAAGCTGGATGTTGGTTGAGTTGGGGACTCAAGAGAGACAGAAAATGTGTGTGTGAGAGAGAGAGGGAGAGAGAGAGAGAGAGAGAGAGAGAGAGAGAGAATGAGACAAAAATTCCCACAGACCTGTGTAGTGGCCTGCCCTGAGATTATGGCACAGGCTGTGGGGCTCCTGGTGGGTTTGGTATGAGGAGGGGGCATTCCAGAGTTCCAGCCAGGCTCAACGAGGATGGCTACACCTCCTCATCTTGCTCCAAGGCAATGTGCCGGGCCTAACCAGCAGGATGCCCGCTGACAGGCATATCTCATTAACGGGGTGGCAGTTGAGGGTGAGAAGAGGAGGGGGGCATTACTGAGGGAGAGAATGCTGAGAAAAAGAATTCTGTGAAAGGCAAAGTGCTGCATGTTGCAAATTATATTTATGGAAGACAATTGAACAAAGCAGATGTTCACATATACACAGAATATTTCATTACATAATCTAATTAATAGCATGTTTAAATGTTGAGCACAATGTCATAATATCACATAATACGCTATGGGAAAGTATTGGGACACCTGCATATTTATTCTGAAATGGGTGTAGTGTGGGTATATTTAAATAGATGCATTCATGTCAATTTATTTCTAATGGATCTTCAGTGATTTTGAACTGGGTTGTCTGTTCACTGGCTCCATCATCAGGCCACTGTTGTTTATGACGTTCTCAAAGGCTATTCTCATACAAGTCACTCAAACATGCTGTTTAGAGCCGAAAAGAGAAGATACTATAGAAACGTTATTAAGTCAGACAATTGCGGATGTGCACAAGACTAAAGCTGCCCAAAAAGATACCCAATTGTTCTCATTGGCTGAGCTGCCTCTCTGTAACAACAACTATTACAATTACTACTACTATTGCTATTACTCTTACAACTACTCTGCCATGCCCAGTGCCAATTAAGGGTTAGGGGGACACATGGCAACCATTAACTGAAATAAACGATTAAGAAGATGGATTATTTTTATTATTACTATTGTTTTGTTGTTGTTATTTTTGTTGTTATTATTACTGTACCATGCACTCACTGTGACCTTCTACAGGACTAAGCAGTTAAGATAACAGACAGAATGATATTTTATTGTTGTGGTTACATAAATATGACTAGTTTATGATTGCTAAAGTTAGACCAAAAATTCATTCATTTTTATTTGAAAAAACTCAGTTTGTAATGAATTTTCTATCCTATCAAGACAGATGTAGCTGATTTCTATGAGATAATTGCTTGTAATTTTCTAAGCTAATGTTAATTTGTTGGTGGCTTCCAAAAGAGAGAGAGTATATTTGCAGAGTTTGATTCAAACAACAAACATGTGTCTGCTGGAATAATGGTCTGCTGTGGCTGCTAAATGCAATCAAATTATCCCAGCAATGCTCCAAAGTCTACTAGAAAGCCTTCCCTTGACAGTAGAGACAGAACTGGATGAAATCTTTTTGATTTCAGAAGAAATAATGAAAGAGATGTCAAAATGCTTTTGTTCATATATTACACAATCAATCATTGAAAAAATACATCCAACCATTGCATGTGTTGGCTTTTTCTACCACAGTCCTACATTCATCTGGTGTGAAAGTTTGTTTTTATAAAGTCCTGTTTGAGTACAAAAAGGCCAGAAAAGAATGAGCTGCTCATGCCTAAAACTCATAAACTGGACAAACAAAGGCTTTCCAAAGCACAGAGCCATGTCAATAAAAGTGTGGATTTAGAGACATGTCGATTTTATGAGTGTGCAGTCACAGGACCAACACTATCTTCTTTCTGCTCCCTGGACACATAAAATGGCTCAAGTGTTTATGCCTTGCAGCCAATGACACACGTCTACTCTTGATCACAACACCAGTGATGTGTTTGCAGACTGAATTATGCCTGTATTATGTGGAAGTATTTGGATTTGTCTTTTAATGGTGCTAATAATGACCGTACAAATGTTGAATAAGCTAATATATAAATCTAGAAGCCAATGAAGTCTTTTGTTTTTACAGAAATATTTGTATGTAGTGTATGGTGTATAATGGTGCAATGTGCTGTTATGATGTCATGTTGCTGGAGATGAGGTTTCCCATCCCAGCACAGCAGGAATATTTAACAAGGACCTCTGTGAGCTCAAACATAGCCCTGAGATGTGTATGAGCAGGGTGAGTGCTTTTCTGCCAAGTACAACAAAGCAAATAAACAGTAGCACATTAAAAAGCCTAGCCCATTCACCTCTGAGCCGCTGCACTGGACTGGGCAAACATACATTTATCCTCAGCATGTATTGACACTGAGCTTAGACCATGATGCCGTTCTTCTCCAGCAGTTTTTGCAAAGCACTTTATACTTTTTGAGTTAAAAAGTGTTAAGGCCAAAGCTTGAGAGCCAAACACATCATTTATCTTCACCCCCACACACATATAGTCTTGTAAGCAGGGTTGAAGTCATTACTGAAAAAAGTAATCCATTACAATTTACTGATAACTTCTGTAAAACTGGACTACTTTCCTTATTACTTTCTGGACAAAGTAATCTGATTCCTCATTATTTTAGTTCTGTATAAAACCCAAATGAAATCGGTACCATGATGCAAACATCCTTAATCTCACAAGTCTCACAAGTCAATCCTCTGGTCTGAGCAAAATACAGTCTGGTCTCTTTGATGAACACAAACAGCTAATGGTAACCAAACACCTGGAAAATGGAAAGCAAGCAGCTGCAGTGGTGCATGAAAGTTTGTGAACCCTTTACAATTTTCTATTTTTCTGTATAAATATGATCTAAAACATCACCACATCTTCACACAAGGCCTAAAAATAGATAAAGAGAACCCAGTTAAACAAATGAGACAAAAATATTATACTTAATCATTTATTTATTGAGGAAAATGATCTATATAATGAAAATGATAGACCAGGTCCCTCTCCATTATGGCCTGAATACAGCCCTCACTGCCCTCCCCTTTAGAATCCACTCGCTCATGCTAGCCCCTTATTACCCCCTCTCCCTCAAAAATATATACCGAGGATTAAGGTCCATTTGAAGGATGGAGGTACAGGAATCCAATAGGAGCTTAGTTGCGCAAAAGTGGCTCAAGGGCAGTGGTGGTGCTATCTCACCCAATAGTTCACCTGCCTCCTTAAACTATTATCTTTCTTTCGGTATCAGACTGGAGTGAGCAGATGATAGTGTGCTGCTTTTGAATGAAATCATTCTTTTCTTGCAGTGCTCTCACTGCTACATCAGGAATCTGATGTTCTGCCGTGACCTCATTATGGCGTTCAGAGATGTCCTTTTTTCTGCACTCTGCTGCGTCCTTTGATCGGTGGGTCTTTTTGTCAGGCATGACTGAAGGATGACTGGAAAACGGACAGACATGCAGAGTTGCAAATAAATGAAATATTTATTTAAACTGACTAAAAAAGGGAAAACGAAGACTATAAAGTAAGACCCACACAGGACTGGGGAATACAGGGATATTAGTAGCAAGGGTAATTAGGAAACATAAGGGATACACCTGAGGACAATGACATGGGCGTGACAAGACTAAACAGAACAGGAAGAAAAGACCATATATGGTTAAGCACAAGAGGAATACGAATAAGGAGGGCTGAGCATGACAATATCTGAAATCTAATTTTTAAAAAAGGGGACTGCCCTGAGTGGCTCAGAAGGCTAAGATGCAGACACTATGCCCAGAGGATTGCGAGTTTGAATCCCGGTCATGCTGTTTGCCATCAACAGCCGGGGCCCAAGAGAGCAAAAATTGGCAGTGCTCTCTCTGGGCAGGTAGATGGCGCTCTCACTCTCCCTATCATTCTCACATTGCAATGTCCGTTGGCTCAGGCGTCTACTGATTGGTCCATTCAGAGCTGGGAATCCTGCGCTTTCCTCCGAGCGCATTGGCTCCCCAGTGACGGTGTATCAGCAATAGTTCGAAAAGCGGTGGTGGCTGGCATCACATGCAATGGAGGAGGCTTGTGCTTGTCTTCACCCTCCTAGAGTCAGAAACATTGCAAAGTGATGGGGAGAGCTCCCAAGCAGATTGGATGGGTTAATTTCTTACTACCACATTGGGAAGGGGAGGAAATTGGCAAAAAATAAGAAAAAAAGGGCCTTAAAAAGTCAAATTTAGACTGTTTCTCCCTTCTCTCCTGAAGCCAGACTGCAAAAAGATGTTTAGTGCCTGATGATTACTTACTCAGGTTTGCTCTGTAGTTTAGCTAATGTACCTACAAAATTATGGAACTCTTTGTCCCCCAAAATCTTTAAGACCATCACAGATTTCTGTGATTTTGGATTACATTTTGGCTCTGTTGGAAAACTACAGAATCAAACTCTATACACTGGACAATAACTGACTACTTTTATGGTATAGAGAAAATTTCATACATTTAATTTGATAGTGAACCATTCCTTTAAATATGCATTTAATCTTAATAATAGAATGGAAATCAATCATCTTTTAGTGGAACCTTTGTCCATTTTATTAGTGTATAGATGTAAAGTGCATCTATATGGTCAATGGAGCTGATAAAATGGACAATGAGTGTAGATACAAGGTATGTGTACTTACTATTTTTGAGCCATTTCTTTTCCAAAAGCACCCTACCAACCTCGTCACTGTGTATAAAACAGCTCCCAATCACTTCCAGGTACACACTTGCTTTCACTTTCTAACTCTTGACTTTTAGCTTCTAATAATAATAGAAACAAATAATAAAAATACCTGTGTCAGCACTGACCACATCATTAAAAGTAGATACCATACCCACATAGCCCATACATATTTGTGAGTGTGAGTTGTGTGTGTGCATATGACCTGCATTATCCCTCTCCCCCCAATGCTGGTTACAGTCCTTCACGTTCTTGACTCATGATTTGAGCCCTGAGGCTGACGGCAGGGGTTCCATACTTAGTTTCCTGTAAAAAATACCTCCGCGCTCCACATCCTAATTAATCTGAAGGGCATGCCCAAGGTCCCTATAAAATCATACAAGACTATACCAATTTCCTGGTAGCTTGCGCACCAGGAACCATGTGCTTCTTGTTCTTCAGCATAAGACTTTCCTTCCCTGCAACTCCACAAAGATTTACGTCTCCTCTTTTTATTTCATTCCTTCTTTTAAAGCTGTTTTCCCTCAGCGAGATTTAGGTATTATAACATGATACTAAAAAGATCTTTTTTACCTCTGCACAAAACAAAACATGAGGATTACATGAAGAGGGCCTGCTGGAATTTGCTCAGGAAACATCAAAAACATCTGGCTCCTGCTATTTTACAACACAGTAAGATTAAATCATAGGTCAGGATAACACACCTAGTGAACATGGAGAACTATGTGGCTCTGAGTGTGTCAGTGTGTATTTGCATATGCATATTGAGTTACATGAAGTACTAAACAGTCTGAAATGTAAAAAACCACACACTGATTCTTCAAAGTCTCTCATCTTCAGAGTAAATCAGTGTGAAAAAGGAAACAGAACATGCCAATATTTCTCGAAGTAGTAAGTATTGCAACCTTTTATTCATTGCTAACAGTTACCGTTATAGTATATAATGCTTTCCTAAACACCATGCTTTGACATTACAGACACCACTTAGATGATAGTGCTGCAGCTGTTCCACCCCAAAAATCTCACTATATTTTAGCTATTAGAGAGGCGAGGAGAGATAAAGCCAGTTTTTGAAGATGGAGATGATTAGGAGTGGGACATTTAGTAAGGACATCAAGGCATCACCCCTATTCTTTGGATGGTTCCTCTATGAGATCTTTTTCTGCCCTCAGATCTTTTTCTGCCTACACACAGAATACAAAAATAGTGATTCCTGTTTTCCAGGCACACAAGTGTTCCTCAGAAGTCTCCCATCCATGTACTAACCAGAGACAGGACTGCTTAGCTTTGGTGCATGTTATGTTGTGCAGGTGCTATGATTGCTGGCTTTATTACAGAGCCAGAACAACTTATACTCTTAAAAAGAAAGGTTTTTAATAAGAGCCTATAGAGAATGTTACAGGTGCTAGCTCTTTAAAGAACTGTTGATGTATGCAAGTATGAAGACCACTTCATAACTTAATTGTTAATTTACTAAAATTAAACATTTTATATATTTTATATTCTGATCAATATTAAATAAAAATGCTTAAAATACAGTATAATAATAATTTTATGTTTAATAAATACAAAAAAAAATTTACAGCAATGAACATTTCCAGTATTCTTATTTTTTCTACATATTCATGAAGGACTAAACCAGCATGTGTCATAAAAAAATACAGGCGGCATGGTGGCTTAGTGGTTAGCACGTTCGCCTCTCAGCGCTGAGGTCTTGGGTTCGAGTTGCATCTGAGTGGAGTTTCCATGTTCTCCCCGTGTCCGCGTGGGTTTCCTCCCACAAAAACATGGAGATCAGGTGAATTGGCTACTCTAAAAAAATTACCCTGGTGTGTATGAATGTGTATGTCTGTGTATGAATGTGCGTATGTATGTTTGCCCAGATATGGTTGGCACTCTGTCCTGGGTGATCCCCCTAGTGCTCGATGCAGTCCTCCAGGTGGACGGTCGCTTCCGGTTGAGAGTACGCTGTGCGCAATTGGCTGCCGCTTCTAGCCGGTGTGTGTAAATGGAGTGTGTTGATTGTAAAGCGTCCTTGGGTTTGAGAAAGGTGCTATAGAAGTGTAACCATCATCATAAAATCTGATTTTTCCTTCTTTGATCAAAATTGGAAAGTGTAACCTTTATGACTAATTACACTTACTGAATTAAGTCTTTATAAATGTTTATGTGGAGCTGATGTCAGTTACAATGAAGGTCTTATGTAGGTGTCAGGTAACCACATGAGCAGTACTGTACTAAGTACATTAAATGAAAAGTATCAAAACATTTCAATACTCAAATATGATAATTAATTCTATACTCTAACTGTCAATACTTTTAATAATTTCAAATAAAAATAAGCTTCGCAAAAAGTTTGTATGTGGATAACAGAGATTATGTATAAACCTCTGAAATCCTAAAAATGTAGAAAGGTGTCAGTGCTCTATCAAATAAACACTTATCAAGACATTGATGGGTGTTAATTTATACTCAGATAGCATACAGATGTGGGCCACTTCTGGCTGAGAAATTGCACTGCTGGCCCACTGTTGGCATGGCAAACTCATGTGAGCTGAATGTGGTCCTTATATTGAAAATACACATTTGGCCCACATGTACCATAACAGATGTGGTCCACTTCTGGCAGAGATATGGCAGTGTTACCTACATTTGGCTGATATTTGGTCTTAATTTGGTGTATATGTGGCCCCCATCTTGCAACCGGGAGCAGTCTGCCTAAGTGCTGTCAATCCATGAGCCAAATGAAATTGGGGATATGGGCCAGATGTGGGCCAGAATAATTTTGCTATCTGGGTAGTCAGAGTACCAAGTATTTGGTATCAAATATCATGATTCTACACTTGATGTCAATATCAAATTAAAAAATTGTAACACCCCACAGTATGTGTTATAAAGCTACAAATTAAAATCTGAAAAAATTTTAACTTTTTTTTGTTGATCCACTACAGTCCTTAATACATAACACTCAGTAAATAAGGTTACATGACCCCTACATAAGCTTTTCATGACATGTGAAAGGAACTTATCTAAAATATTTAGGCATGTGCAGAGGGATGGGGGGGGGCAGAGTGCCCAAAATGCCCTTTTGTCAAAATGTTTTTTTTTTTGTGTCTGAAGTGATGTCGTAATATCCTGTCCCTCTAGCCAATGAGCGTTGAGCCCCCACTATCCCCCTCCTCAAAAATAAATTTATCTTAACCATAATTTGTGAATGATAAACATAACTTGTGAAGTGAAAAATAAAAATGAGAAACGAAAATGTAAGTATTACATTTACAATCAGTATTTTTCTTTTATGATTATGTTTTTAATTTACAATTTTACAGTTTCATTTACAGATTTACATTTACGTTTATGATACTTAAAACTTACATTTTCAATACCTGTTTTATGTTTACGCTTAAGCTGAGCCTGTTATGACGCCGTACAACTGACGGTCCGGAGAGTAGGTTTTGCAGCGGTATTTGTTTATGCACGCCACGGTGTATTCTTGCAAGATGACTGACAAAGTTAGTGAAGTGAGCAGCATCCTGTGTGCGTCTGACTCTGCACGCACTCTCATAAGTTATAGTCGTTAATGAAGCACACAGAGTGCTGAGGGGGAAAAGTATGTCTGTATGCCTGTATGTATGCCTTCTTTTTGTTTCTATATGTTTCTTTTGTCATGGGCAAAGTGCATCAGAGAGATGTATAATTGATATGTATATTATATATTATAATTATATGAATAATTTTACTGTCAAGTGAGTTGCAGTGTTTTTCCTACATGTATGTTTCTAGAGACAATGAGGCATAGGTTATTTCACTAAAACTATGTAATGTACATGCTTATTTGGGCTATATTAGTATAAATACAACAACAATAATTAATTTGATAAGAATTTGGATTGTGATTTTCTCAACCTCTCATTTAAACAAATCAGAACTTGTTTATAGCATTTGTATACACACAAATTAAATATAATATGCATAAATATAAAATATGTAACTTTTATAACCTTCCATTCTTTATGAATTTGGGTTGCTACAAATCAACTGGTTATATTGTAAGGTATGTTTCTGTATGATGTTTCAAATTTGTGCTCCATGTGCCCCCTTTTGACTTTGAGTACCTGCCCCTCTAAAGGTCTCTGCACGGCCCTGCTTTATGGTACCATTTGTAATACAGACCAGTTTCTTGAGTGTAACTTTTTGTCTTTTACACTATACTTTAACAGAACTTATGATATTACTTCCCCATATGAATTAGTACATATAAAATGCATATTGGTTCGTACTGCTTAAACATACTTAAACATAGCTACAGCAGAAAATGGTTTAATACTGTGATGTAAACCACATTGACTTGTCTGTGACGCCTTACTTAAGATCTGAATGCAGTGTGAGAGAAGTCCTGGTAATGTATTTTTACAGAAACAGCTGGGTAATTTTAGGCGACTATTATTTTCTAGTGTTTTTAGCAATAATAATGTCAGAAGGTGCTGTGGCAGGAGGAGACAGATGCAGTGGTGGGTTCTCAAAAACCAATCAAAAAAATCAATGAAGATATACAATGACTGACAAGACACAAGAGAAGCTAAATAGCACATACTATCATGATGGGAATGGGATAGTAGGGCTGTGTGATGGACAAGGCACACTAGGCACACTATGGACATGGCTAGGAGTTTAGAAGAGAACATAACACATGGAAGGGAGCAGTTAGGGGGTTAGGTGCCTAGCTCAAGAGCACTTCAGTCATGTCCTGTCTGGGGATCAAACCAGTCACAAGACCAGATCCTTACCACTAGGCCATGGCTGCCCCCTTAGCTCTTTGAATACAATTGAGGTAAGTGTAAACATATGTAAATATGATGGGCTGCATCATCCCTTTAAGAACGTAATTCTCTTTATACCACTCTCCCCATAACATGCTGAAAGAGGTTGTTCAGTTAAGACCTTTGTGGAGTCCAAATTTGGCTTCTTTACTTTACTACTGGAACTGTGAGACTTACATTTTTAACAAACCGTTGAACTCAATAGTCTCCTAAAGTAACCCTGTAAAAACTGTAAAACATGTCACTATTTTTTTTTTCAAATCACATCAGTTATTAATGAAGGTCTCACAGACTGTTCAGTGTGATTTAGGACTCAGTGTTGTTTTCTTCAGCTGTACTTACACTTAAGTAGCAGTAGGAGATGGTAGGTATTTTATATGTACTGATTCATAAGAAGAAGTTACAAGTTAGAAGTTGTAAGTTCTGGGAAACTACACTGTAAATTACAGGGAGCTACACCCTAAAACCAGACTGTATTATAAATGTTACCACCGTCATACATTTTATGAAGGTCAGATGTCATAACAAGTGTATGTAGGTGTCATATGAACAGTACCATACAGTGAAGCATTAATGACAATTGAGCTCCAAGTCACTATGAGCAAGTTTTCAGCCTGTATCTCAGTAGACACCCAGCTGGTATTGACAACAAGCTTATCTGTATTGGCGATATAAGTCAAATTATTTGTTGGTTAAATCTCCCTCCATCACAAAAGTGTATTTATCATTTAGGAGAGCTTTCACTAATGTAATTCTACAAGAATCCAGTTAAAATCTGTGCTCTACACCTTTAATGTGAGATTGGTTTCACATAACAAGAATGTTTTCATTGGCCTCAGACCAAAAAAAAGAGAAAAAAAAGGAACTCTTGACTGGACCACAGCAATCGACTGGCTTCAAGGAAACAACTGTTGCTGAGCAAAAGGCAAAAACGTTTACTGTCTGATGAATGAGGGAGCTGAAAGAGTATTGATAAGCAACTGGTTTGGCAGCAACAGCAAAAAAAATCAGCTGAGAACAATGTGTTACGTCAAAGAGAGGAAACTGGGATGTGCTGCCATAAACTCACTGTGTGGAACCAGAGCAGTGTTCTCACACACCAGAAGTTCATGCTCAATGAGTTGCCAGATCTATAGTGTGTGACAGTAAGATGTACTAAAAAAATAACACTATACAACTACAATAAGAACTTAATTTATTACCCATCTGATCATTTCCCAATCACTGATTTATGGGCTTCTCATCAGTAAAAATGTAGACAATCAGAATCAGTAGATAGGTGTATGATGCCCAAATGTTTGTGGACAGTCCTTCTAATGAATTCATTTAGCATTACATTTCAGCCATAGATATATAAATGCACACAAACAGCTTGTCCCTGTAGAGAAGCACTGCCAAGAGAATAGGACTCTTTAGTGCAGGTAAACCTGCACCATATCTAACACCAGACATGGGATAGCAAGGTATAAAAACCTCCAGCACTGAGCTGTGGAGCAGTGGAAGTGTGTCCTCTGGAATGGTGGTGCTCCATCCAGTACTTTTGGGATTAATTGAAGAGTTGAGCATGAACTGATGATGGTGATCATCCAACATCCTGACCTCACTAATGCATCACTGAATGCAATCAGATCTTCACAGCGATGATTCAAAATTTCCCAAATATAAATTTTACAGAGGTTGGCATGATGAATGAAATTTTACCAAGTTTCTAAACATAAGAAGATGACATTTTTTCTTGATTTATTCCTCTCTGCATTTAAATAATCTGGGAGGAACACACACACACACACACACACACACACACACACACACACACACACACATGCACAAGTGAGCAGATCATAGCACAGAACATACAAACACTAGGGGGCATTGCAGTGTCCAGGGAACAGTCAGAAGTTAAGTGCCTTGCTCAGTGGCACTTCAAGGAATCAAACAATCAAACTTTCAGTCCCTCACCCAGTTCTGTACCCTTTAAGCCACAGCTGCACCCAGTGTAACATCTGCGTTAAACATGGAATACCAAATCCATTAAATCTCTCAAAAATAAATAAAATTAAATTAAATTAAATAAATACTGTACATGTGTCAGTTCCACAGATATGACTAAGTTAGGTTTTAAGTTAATATATTAATTTGTTATTATTGATAGCATTTGGTTTCATGTGCAGTTAAATTAATTGAACTGATGAAAATATGTATAAAATATTTTATGCATTCTGACAGACTTTTCACTGACTTCACTTTTTGCTAGCTACCTTACACTGAGCAAGACAATAAACATTTACATGTTCATGAAGTATCTCCATTTGATCAAGTTTCATAGATTGATGTTTTGATAAAGCTTCTCACTTTGGCTGTGACTACAGAGTTTAACCTCTATGTTTTAGATTTTAAGTAAAATGATTATAATGCATTACTTTATATCTTCAAACCCATCTTAAATTTTTAAGGCAAGTTACTACTGTTATTTTTGAGTAAATTCAACTTGATGATCACCAACTTAAAGTTCTCTTAACTCCTTTAATTAGGTAAATAAAAAACAACATATTTCTATTCAATTTCCACACCAGCTTGGACTCTTCATCTTTCAATGACACCATTTCCTCCTTTTGGGCTCAAGTTTTGGTTCTTGAAATTAGTCTTTGGTTCACAAGGGTGAACAAGCAGGCCACTGAACAAGCCTACATTTTTAAACATTGTAACAGCATGTTTCGATGTGTTTTATTTAACACTGCATTTCTCTATTTGTAACAGTCATGGTGCAGCTGTCTAAGTGTTCATCATTTGATCAAGAGATAATAAATTCACACCCTGCTGATGATACAGCTGCCTATAACTTGGAACCCATGGTGTTGGGAAGTCTACTGGTGCTATGTGAAGGAAAGTGATTAGATTAGATTCAACTTTGAAAAATGTGGTTTGCCCACAACAGAATTTGACTTCTGCATTTATTCCATTAGTTTAGTGAAACATACACACTAGTGAACACACTAGGCTGTGAGAACATGTGCCCGAAGCAGTAGGCAGCCCTATCCCTGGCACCCGGGGAGCAGTTGGGGGGTGAGGTGCCTTGTTCAAGGGCATTTCAGACATGACCTGCCTGGGAATTGAACCAGATCCCTAACAACCGTCCTGCCCCAAAAGTCACAGATTGTGGTTGATAGAATGTATATTTAATCATGTTTAATGTTTAGTTCAATGCAGAACTAAAAATTGCTTTAAAATTAAATTTTGAGTTGGGTGAACTTAAATCAACTAACAAAAGTGCAGTAAGTTGACTTAAAATTTTAAATAGAAATTATTTTTTAAATTGACCTCCTTGTCTACTTCTGATTTGATTGGTGATATGTATTTTTTCAGGATAAATAAAAAATCCATAGTTTATTTCAAGGCTTCAAAGCTTTTCAGACCTAGCAGCAGTTACCAAGAGGGCCAGAATTTAGCCAGTTTCTTTAGTTTTTAAAGCATTGTAAAAACCATTTACTGAGTCCTCTATTACATACATGCTTTATGATGATGATTATTATTTTTTGTATATTTACTTACTCATAAAATGCCACTTCACATTACTGTGAAACATCAATAATAGTATTTTGTAAGTAATGGAGTTCACCTTTGAGAATTGAAATGCTCATCACAGGTGAGATTCTCTCTCCAACTGCCCCCCCCCCCCCTGCTGTCTCCCACTTGGCCAGTGAAATGTTTAAAGCAGCCTAAGTCTTTGTCAAAGGTTAGATACTCCAGCATCCTCTAATCAAGCCATATTCTCAGTTTCCTCCCAGCCGCGCTCCAGAACTTTGAGCTCTGTATTGTAACACAGCTTCTCTTTGATCTGACTTTCTCATTAGCATTGCAAATACCTGTGGGTGGCTGTGGGTGCTCTCACTGAAGGGGGTGGCCAGGAACAGAAGAAATACTTCTGTAACAGCCCAATACATATCAGGGTTATGTTTATTGGTTTTGAAGCATATTTGCCATTTGTTGGGAAACACTAAACCGGGGAAGGTTCCTGGCGAAGTGCTGGGGTGGTGCTCTTTTCTGGGTCAGTGAGAACACTGAGGAAATCCACTCTGACATTAACAGGCTGCTATAGGAAGTGTTGTTGGATTAAATTAACGTGGTCCTGGCGGGTGTAGGGGCGGGTGAGGGTTGAAAATGGGGTAGGTGGGGGTGGCAGTAGTGATGCTATGCTAGAGTAGTGGGGGAATTTTTTGGCTTGGGCGTTCATGACACATTTTTTCATGTGAAGTGAAGGCCCTGACTGTAATCAGGGAGAAGGAGGAGGAGATGTTTCATAGGCAAGGATGTATTCTTATTACGCTTCTTAAGGGTCTAATTATGCCCAGAGCACAGGGTGCGTCTGTGAATGGCAACAACAGAGCATAGGGGTGACTCACAGATGGCATAGCGCCGGGTCCCCATATTCTTGTGTGTGTGTGTGTGTGTGTGTGTGTGTGTGTGTGTGTCTGATTGTGTGTGTGAAGCATGCACATACACTGTAAAAAGAGATGCATTCACTGCAAACATTTACTGGCTTAAAGCATTTATTTTGAAACAATTCTAAAATTACTTAAAATAAACAAGTATCTAATTCTAAGTTAAATGGTCTAATAATAGGCTTACAGCATTCTACATTCACAAAATGAGAATTATTAGCTATTTAGATGCGGTGTTGAACTTACTTAATTATAATTAGTACATCTGTTCAACACAAGTAAGAAATATTATAGTTTGTCTTAATTAATTTTGCCAATATTTGCTGACATGTAACAACCCCAGATTAGAAAATTTGGGACAATATTTTTATTTAATTGCAGACAGTATGAACTTTTCATATTTCATGTTATTGATGAATATCAATATGATATTTCATGTTTTGTCTGGTCAACTTCATTGCACTTGTTAATATACATCCATTTCTGAATTTCAGGGATGCAACACATTTATAAAAAAGTATTTTAAAAGCATTTACGACTTTGTAATGTTGCCATTCTTTCTCACAACATTTAAAAGATGTTTTGGAACTAAGGATACCATGTGATTAAGTATCTCAGGTGTTATTTGGTCTCATTCTCCCTGCAAACACAACTTAAGTCAAGACTGCCAACAGGCCAGTATGGAACCTATACCATCTTCATCTGCAGCCATGCCTTTGTAATGTGTGCAGCATGTGGTTTTGCATTGTCTTGTTGAAAAATGCATGAACTTTCCTGGAAAATATGTTGTCTTGAAGGCAGCATATGTTGTTGTAAAATCTTAATGTACTTTTCTGCCTTTATGCTGTCATCACAAAAGTGTAAATGACCTTTGTCAAGGCCACTGACACATCCCCATACTATGACAGGCCCTGGCTTTTGGATGTGTTGCTGATAACAGTCTGAATGATCCTTTACATCTTTGGTCTGGAGCTCATGGCATCTGTTTTTTCTAAAAACATCTGGAATACTGATTCATCTGACCACAGTACACATGGCTGCATATTAACAAAAATAATGAAGTTGACCAGACACAACATGAACTATCTTGGGATTGTTTTGCTCCAATGAAATAAAAGTGAAAGTACATGTAAGAAGTACTGCTTTTTTAAAGCATTTTCCATAACACTTAAGAGTCCTGGGCTATTTTAGCCATTTTTGAAAACTTTGACATGCTGTATTAATGTATTAGATGGACACCCAAGAAACTGTTTGAAAATAAATTAATTTTTTTTTACATGCCAAATTTTCAAGCATTGTAATGATTGAAAATGTTAACACAGGTTGAAAGTGTGAACATATGATGATAAAATGTAGGTTCATTGAAGCTATAACTATTTACAACAAAATGCAGGTTTGAGGTTCCTTTTTTGTCCACTTATCGGCAGCATTGGCAAGATCTGCCATAATGTGTGGCTTCTTTGTGTCTGTATTGTCCCTCCAGCCTTTCTGCTTTTACTGAAATGTAAATATAATTTTTATATACAATTTAAATGATATCTCCATTTTTACTTGGGTTACCATCATCAAAAGCAAACCATCATTTTCAACAGAAATTGACAGCAACACTCAATGTAACTTTGCTTTTTTGTCTGAACCATCCATGTGATTGGTGACCCTGAGGATAAATGAATGTAAAATGATCTCTCAGTGCATATAAAATTGCTTAACACAAGTAAAGTAACTTCATAACATATTTACTAGATTTAAGTTGCTTTAAATTGTCAAACATGTGCAGTGTGTTTGATCAAAGGAAACTTTATTTTTCAATGTACCCCAAATTTTGAGCATTGTGAGCTGAAGAAAGGCGTTGCCCTTTTCTTTTGCTTTAGCTGGTTCAATGAAAGTTCTACTCTTTGTCCTTGAGTAAGGGTCAGAAAACCGTTCAGGAAGGAGCAGACGGAAGCAAAGCTATCAGCCCGTCTGCAGCCCGCTCCAAACGGCCGGCCTACCGCCCACTCTTTGAGATGAAGATTACAGTTGGATAAGGCTGCTGGGGAGAGCAGAGTGGAGCTGCAAGCTTGAGTAGCCACCTCCTCATAGCTGTCTCTCATCACGCCATTGACCCCCCAGGAAGCGTTAGATGCCAGGGCCGGTTTCATAATTCTCTTATCCAGCCTAAATCTGGGAGATAAGCCCGGAGAAGTTGAAAGTGTAAACGGAGCACCGTGGCGCTGGACTCCTGCTGCAGACTCATTCTTTACCTGCCTGCCAGATTCACTTACAGCCAGCATCCTCCCAAACACAAGCAAGTGTGTATTAGTGCTACAGACAGAGGTCTGTGTGTATGTGTGTGTGGTGGGCTAGCCGGGGGCCTTGGGCCTTGTCAGCCCACCTCAGCTCCCTCATCACAAGCCACACACAAACACACATGCTCATATCAGTGGAAATGTGATTGATCTGCAAGAACAGAGAGAGAGAGGGAGGGAGACAGAGAGAGAAAGAGTAAGTCACATCCTGTGGCTGGTGCTGATTTCCCTCTCCTGAATGCAGCCCTGGAGTATATCTGGGGTTCAGTGTCACATTTGTATATGTTTTCAGAGATCATTGAGAAAGTGAGTGGTTGGGAAGACAGGGGGCCATGGAGGTGGGCTCCAACCTGAACAAGTTTAAAGCAGCCTTGCAGACATAAATCTGTGTCATGGACAGCGGATGTGGCTACTGGGGAATGCGCTAATTGAGCCACAGATCACATGAATCATACAAACAAAGGTTTAAACATAAAGTGACCTTTTTTTTAACCCCCTACTTTTTTCAAGCACTAGTCCTGTATGGTGTGCACTTCTCTTCAACTTCCCATCCTGTCTTTTAGCATGAATGTAGTTTCCCAGTGCATGATGTGCAGTGTAATTGGTGGTTTCTGGCTCAGTAATTAATATTGGCAAGTGTAATTTAGGATGTTTTGGATTTACAGCTTGTAATTAGCTTTTATAATACCTGCAGCAACGTGACTCATGTTTTCAACATGCCCATCGTGACTTATGTTATAATCTCACGTAAACCTTATTTGAAAAAAAGTGATGTGATGCATCAGTGTACCAATTATTGAAGAAAAATTCACTATTGAGCATTTCCATGCCTCTGACAGAATAAAGGGCAGAGCACAGGTACATTTTCATTCAAATAATTTAACTGTCCCCGTAAACAGTAAGTCTGGAGTCAGGACAGGGTGACAAAAGTCAATATCACAAAAAAAATTATTAATGTTATTCATTTATTATACTTCCAAAACACCAAATACCTTAAGAGTTGCACTCTGAGAGTGTACCAATATCATTAACCTATAAACATGTATTAATTATATTATTTTTCTGTGACTACATGGAAAACAATACAAAATTAGTTATTCCTCAGTTACAAAGCTGTGTGGAATGCATAAGTAAATAAATAAATAATAATAATTAACAGAATATTAAGACTACACAAGAGTTAAGCCAATTTTTAAAACTATATTTGCAGATATTTTTTCTTATTTAAAACATTTATATCAAAACAATATAAACAATTTGCCAGTATAGTTAGATATATTTTACTTAGTACAATTACTTAAAATATGTAGAATGTGTCAAAATATGTAAGGTAAATAGTATTAGTAATAAACTTAGAATAACTAGTTAAGTAAGTTTGATAATCTTATAATAAGCTTATAACAGTAGTTTAAGATGTTTAAAAGTTATTAAAAGCTCCTTTCCCAGAAAAGTGATTAAAGTAAACCTTTAGAATGCATTTAAGTGCCATGTCATACCTTTAAGTAATGTTAATTTTACATAAGTCCAGTTGCAATGAACAGTTTCATTTAATAATATCATTAACATTGATTCATTCACTGTTAATTGTCTTACAGGAAGTTTGTTGACAATACTTTACATATGAAGAAACTGTTTTCTTTCATTTTTGACTCAACAAAGACATGATTGTGAGCTCCCCATCTTCGCTCCCTCAGTCTTCATCCTCCTCTTCACTTCTACGCCACGTTTTAGCAGGCCCAGATTATAGACCTCCACAACATTTCTTGGATATCACAGTAATTCAGTAATGCCCTGGCATGGGACTCTCCCCTTTAATTATCTGTAGCCAATTTTGCAAGTCTCCTTTTTTTCTTTTTCTTTTCTCTCAGAGCTGTTGCTGTCTCATTCCTTTCATCTCTGTTCCCACCTGAATGTGGGCTGGTGTGAATTTGAGGGTACAGCGTGCTGAAAAACAAAATGACACGCTGGTGGAGTAGAGCTTTTACACGCCATTCTCTTTATGTAATGAGACTTCAACCCTTGCAGGCATAAACGAGGCAGATACACACACACACACACATACACACACACAGACTATTCATCTGGTGTGATTCATATATAGCATGTTAAAGCAGTAACTTTTGGTTGATGGTTGCCAAAAAATCAAAATGAGCTTGGTTCAACCTCAACAAAGTGGATGCAGAGTGATTCATTTATTCACTCAAGACTAATTAGTTTTGCACACATCTGATACTTTTATAGCGTGCTCATTTTTATGTGGTGTTAGGAGTTGTTTTTGATGGTTAATTAATGTTTTATGGTGTCAGTTGGAGGTCAAATGGAACAGATTACTGTACATAAAAGTAGTTGTCACAGTAATCATAGAGTTTCTTTGACTTTTTATGATAAAATGTACATATTACACAATTTAGTTGCTTTTTATAGTAAAACTTTAATATTTTACAAAATTACTTTTTATGTGATTACACTTTCATATTACTCAATATAATTTGCTTGAAAACTACAATTTAACAGCAGCACATCATGTATGAATTCTGATCACTTTCTTGAAAGTTATTTGAAACAGTTGTAATGGTTTAAATTTAATAAAAAAGGACAAAAAATATATAATAACATATATATGCTGGTTTGTTATCTTATCCATATGTTTAGCCAAGCAGTTAAAGAAATGGTTCATCCAGAAATCATATTTACATATTACATATTCACTTACGTCAGATATAGTCAATCAGCTAAGACATAGTTTTGTTGCAAAAGTTGCTTCTTTAGTATAAACCTGGAGCTGCAATGCTAACATTGCTAACAAACACCCACTGGTCACCCATGCGTTTCCATCAAAATATGGAAATATTCACAACTAAAGAAACAAATTTTGTCCTGCAAACATGTTGGTTGATCAGATACATCTACAATAAATGGAACAATGTGTAAATATTTTTGAGTGAAGGATTATTTTGGTTTTAGTGTAACAGCAGTTCAACTAATGATCAAACACTTGTTCTGCTTCATTAGTTTACTTTATCATGACCTGCAAGAGGTCATTATTTTTCTCCTCTTTGATATTCAAAAATACATTAAAGTTGAGTTAATTCCTTTTTGTTTTCATTATTGGGAATTTACCCAATCAAGAAAAACTGATGCTACAATAAGATTATACCACCTTCCATTATTAGAGAAAAATACATGTTGCATTATTCAATTGGACAACATGTTAAATTCTAAATGAAAGTCTTATAACAAGCTTATATGATTCTGCATTCTCAAAATTAATTATTAGCTATTTAAGTGTTGCTTGATTATAATGAGTACATCAGTTCCAAAGATCAGTAAGAAATATGAAAATTTTGTCTTAATTACATTTGCCAAAAGTTGTTGACATATTGTATTCCCAAATGGGAAAACAGTAAGAATACAAATAAATAAATAAACTAATGCAATGTTTCTTATACTGAATTTGTTTTCGATGTGTACAGTATAAACAGCAGTAATTATGGAGAGTTATATTTCAGTTGTTTCAGTAAATTATATTTCACACAGATTGTAACCTGCAGTTAGTGGTATGAAGGTTTCACCATGTGAAGCCAATCACACAAGGTAGAGAAACAGGATACAGTCAATGAGTTTAGTGATTCTGTGAATCTGGTTCTGTTTCAAATTCAGTCTTCCTCTCTTGAGATTACAAACTATGTTTTTCAGAATGTGCAGACTTGCTTGCACTGTTGTTTCATCATTTGGTCTGCTGGCAGCATTTATTAAGTTGAAGGAAGCTGTCCAAATGGGAGGTATTGTGGAAGAGTGAATAAAGACGGCTGTTTATCAAACACCTGCCCAGTTAACCTGGAGATCAGCCCTGTTAAGCATTGTTTGTCCAACAGACTTCAGGCTTGACTTTAATCCAACAAGTTGTACTGTTTGTATGAGCGTCTGGCGGGGGGCCGGAGGGGTGAAAGAGTGGGGGTTGAGTATGTTCTTTAACATTCCCAGGCTCTTAATCCAAGACTAGTCCCCAAAGCATGACCCCTGACATTACAGCCTAGTGGAAAAAAAGCAAAAAGAGGAAGAGAAATGGCAATAAAAGTGTGGGCTCAGTCTCGCGGATGAGGCAATGCAGAAGGAGAAGAGATTTAGGGTCCACCTTTCTTATTTCCGATATGACAGACTGTCTGATAATTTCTGGCCTCTCTGGCCTCTACTCACATCTTCAGCAGGGTTGAAAATCTCACAATGATTCATTTTGAGTATGATTCTTTAGGAAATGATTCAATGCACTGTGAAATCTCAAGTGTCACCAACTTTGATTCAGTTCAGAATTATTTGGAAAAACAAAAAGAAAATTATATGTGGAAACAATTGTACTAATCTTAGTGAAGCTACACAAAATTTAGTTGGTTGAAACTTAAATGCAACAGTTGCAAAGTTCTAATTTTTTAAAAAGTGTAATAAAGTAGCCAATGAGAAATTCAATAACAAATCTTCAAAAGTCACTAAGTGAATAAATATTTGGGTGTATAGTTACATTTTAAGTTCCTGTAAATTACACTGTAAATTACAGGGATTTACACTCTAAAACTAGGCTGTATTATAAAGTGTTACCTGCCATATTTAAATAAAACCAAACAAAATACACTATATTAGGGATGTCCCGATCACGTTTTTTTCTGTTCCCGATCCGATCCGAGTCATACATTTTTTAGTGTCTCCCGATACCGAGTCTCAAACCGATACTTCTATTTTCTAGATAAGAACTAGATAATACTCTTCACACAGTGAACACATTACATTATATTTAATAAAATTAATCCAATGTTTATATTTAACAACTGCAATGCTTTAGGGAAAAACTGCCAGCTTCCAAACTATTGTTAAGTGTTTCCAAAAGCTCTAAAAGACGCCGAAAACCTGTGTTCTCTACCACAGCGATTGGCTGGTCATCCAAAGCAATGAATTCAGTGACCCTCTCTGTGATCTTGGCCATAGTGCTGTCTCAAGAGAACTTTTCTTTTAAAACTTTCTGATAGTGTAGATTGCTTAGGGACAGCCTTTAACTGAGCTGTCTGAACGAACTCACTGTATTCTGTTAAATGTTTATTTTTTAGGTGCCGTATTAAACTTGTAGTATTAAAATTAATAGGCAGGGCAGTACTCTGAAGGGGGGCGTACGTGAGCCAACGGGTACTTGTTGCTGCTGTGAGTGAGTAAGAGTGAACAACACGGAGGATGCAGAGCAAACGTTGTTTACTCTCGCTGCTGTAATTGTAACATTTTTTTCTTATCTTTACGTACCTTACGTGTGTGAGAGAGTGTGTGTGTGTGTGTGTGTGTGAAGAACGCTGATGAGGTACAAAATAACCAGTAGCCAATTGAATAAGCTCCCTTTTGGGTTTATATGTTTGTAAAACTGACTCTACAGGAGTCAGTGTCTCACCAACCATGAACCTCACCGTACTTCACTGTATTAAATGCAGATCTGCTACTATCACCCCGTGAAACACTCATTGCAGACATTACACCTCGCTGTTGGACTCGTATCGCTTTCTAATTTGAAGTAATTCCACACAACAGACATTATAAACACGTTCTGATACAAGCTCTGCTCTCGTTTTACGACTCCTGTGTTTACTCCAAATATCGGGCTTAGGTTTGTGTTCAGAGAAGCCAATACAGATCAGTTAAAAAATGCCGTGATCGGCTTTCAATCCAAAAGTGATGCAGTTGAATTGCCACCATCAGACTGAAACACTAAGCATTTTTGCTTTCCTACTTGAGAGATACAGAAACAGGACTACACATGAGGCTAAAACACAGATAAGGATAGGCCTGAAGGATGTGCTTCACTGTTTTAGTTGTTTGACTGCTCAGTCCAGACCAAAGTCTGATTGAGCTCTAATTCAACAGATGGGTACTCCTTGGCCACCAGAGTCTGACCACCATCCATGCTCACACACACAACTGTATGTGACTGAATCCAGATTCAGTCTTGTCCCCAGAAGTAAAGGCTTTAGGTGGGGCTGGTGGGAGACCGGAGCACTAAGTCAAACCCTGGGAACCCCCACCCTCAACCGTACACTCCAATCAAGTCAGGGTGGCCTGGATTACATCACAGAGGCTGTTTCTAACGTTACAGCACAATAGGGATCCAATTCGAAATCCATGCTGTGATTCTGTGACCGCTGCCGTACATTGCCCTGATGTGTCTGTGCTGATCAGGCTACACTGTCCAACACCAGTGCCAAGCCCTGACTGCCTCAAGACACCCATTTAGTTCAGTATTTAAGGAACATGCATTGGCTCCAAGCGTGTGAGCATTTGTTTCTGGGGTTTGACATTCTTTGTCTGACTGCAGTGGTCTCTCCCATCCATAATGAACTACCTCTGAGACCTTGTGTTCATAATGTAGCCAGCCGCTCTGTGAGGTCATCTGGGTTCTGTCCCATTTGACCCAGGGCGGGTGAAGATCTGGTCTTAATCACTCGTCCATCTTCAGAAGCTCCTCTTCTCATTACGGCACTCAGTGGCACTACAGAGGGATGATAAATCACTAGCATAATGTAGGGGCATGTTAGTGCAGATATGAGCCTTCTCCATTACGTCCCATAGGAGCCGGATCAGAAATGTCCAGCTCATGCTCAAATCAAAAAGCCTGGAAGGAGGGACCCACATGACATGAGGGGAAATACACTCAAATGGAGATTGGTATACTCATATGTTGTCTGGGAAAATTGGTAGAAGGGTAAGGCAAGACTGCTAAAAGTACCGCTTTTTAAATGAGCACACCAGTGTGTTGTAGCAGAGTGCAAAATGATCATTAGGCAAAGGATACAGTTTGAATGATGTTCAAAAGGGAATGATAATAGCGTACTGAGTGAAGGGTGGTAGTATATACACTACTCACAAAAAGTTACAGATATTTGGCCTTTGGGTGAAATTTCACGATGAACCTAAATTGTTTTATATGTTTTTTATTTTAATTAATGCTGTATTTTTACCTTCATACTGTATTTGTACCTGTTGTAAAGTGTCTTTGAGGTCTCTGAAAAGCGCTATATAAATAAAATGCATTATTATTATCATTATTATTATTATTATTATTATTATTATTATTAAAATGTGTTCTAACCTTTACAGGTGAATTTCTCTAAACTTTTGAATGCACATGTCCAACTGTTCAGTGTTTCAGTACTTTTTGAACAACTTGTTGTTCTCTAACAAGGAGCTTAACAGCAAAACTCACAACAGATGTTTGATCCATGAATCAATCAATAAATGTCTTGGTTCAATTAGAATTGGTATTTAAACTCCTCCTCATCATGCTGTTCACATTCTGACATCATGACACCAAGACAACACCTAACAATTGATCAACAGTATCTCACCATTGTGAGGCTTCAAACAGGATGTTCTCAAATAGAAGTGACCACTGAGCTTAGAGTGTTACAGAGTGTCAGCAGCAGGTTGTAACAGATACAGAGAGACTGGAAGAGTCACAGAAAGGCATAGAAGTGGACGTCCTTTGGCCACATCCCACACTGACGACTGCTTCATTGTGAACAGTGACCTGCAGAACCGGTTGATGAATGCCACACAACTCTAGGAACATTTAAGGAAGGTGAGAGGCACCCAAGTGTTACTTCAGACCATACAAAACTATTTAAATCAGCAAGGTCTGCATGCTAGATGACCTGAAAGAGTACATGACCACATCACCAGGCACAGGAGTCACTGTCTTGCATGAGCCAGGGAGCATTTACTCTGGACGAGGGACCAGTAGGCCTGTTCACTGATGAAATTTGATTCATGCTGAGCAGGAATGATGGCTGCCAACAATGTTGGAGATGTGAAGGAGAGCACTATGCATCAGCCACTGTTGTCACCAGACGGGCCTTTTGTGGTGGTGGTGGTGTTGGTATGTCTAGTCAAAACTGCCTTACACTTTGTGAATGGTACAGTGACAAGCCCATACTACTTGAATAACATAATTAATCCAGTCATTGTGCTTCTGAATGAACAACGCAGGCCTAATTTTATCATCATGGATGACAATGCTCATCTCATCGACTTTGTAACATTAGGGGATGGCTGCTGGAGACTGGTGTACCACAAATGGAGTGGCCTGCACTTTCTCCAGACCTGAGTCCCATAGAAAACCTATGGGATCAGCTGAGTTGCTGTGTAGAGGCTTGTAACACTGTACCCCAGAAACTCAATGACGTGGGGGCCACCCTTCAAGAAGAGTGGGATGCCTCAGCAGAAAATAAGTTGACTTATGAACAGCATGAGATGTCATTATCAAGCTGTAATTGATGCTCAAGGGCACATGACACATTGACATTTTTTGTTGGGGTTTACCCACCACTGTTGTTGGCTTATATTTCAATAAACTGTTTGAGATGAGGAAATTGTCATTGCATGCTTCTACTTAAATGCCGTACTTTCACAAAATAATATCACTGTAGTGTGAACTTTTTACGTTTTTTATGAGTAGTACAAACCGGATTCCAAAAAAGTTGGGACACTAAACAAATTGTGAATAAAAACTGAATGCAATGATGTGGAGGTGCCAACATCTAATATT
>BRDA01020153.1:15241-35765 GCA_036984385.1 Crenuchus spilurus
GTCGACACAGAACATATATATATTGTATTTACATATTGAAATTCCCAATGTGGGACTAATAAAACTGCATTATTATACAGTACCAGTCAATAGTGTGGACACACGTTGTCATTTAATGTTCTTATTTTGTATTTTTTCCTACATTGTAAATAAATACTGAAGTCATCCAGACTATGAAGGAACACATAATGAATCATGTAGTAAACTTCAATGTGTTAAACAAACCAAAATATGTTTTAGATTTTAGATTTTTCAAAGTAGACACACAACTGATGTCTCAAACACATTAAGAGGCAAGAAATGCAAGTCATGAACTCTTGACAAGACACAGCTGTTAACTGAAAGCCATTCCAGGTGACTACCTCATAAAGCTGACTGAGAAAATGCCAAGAGAGCTGCCATCTAAGCAAGAGGTGCCTACTTTGAAGAATGTAAAATATAAACATATTCTGGTTTGTTTAACACTGTTTTGTTTATTAAATAATTACAAATGTGTTTATTCATAGTTTGGATGACTTTAGTATTAATCTACAATGCAGAACATTTTAAAACCACTGAATGTCCAGAAGGTGTCCAAACTTTTGAGTTGTACTGTATATGCTTGTCCTTTGTTTACTGTTTCATATTTGTTTGAATATTTTGGTAAATTGTGGACTGTGCAAAAGTTGTCACATTAAAATTGTGTACGTCTTATTATTTTTGATTCTCACTACTTTCACTTTTTTCAGATGGAAGGAACATATTTGTACTTCATATATTTGTAATATCGTCATGTATATTTTGCAGTACAAAGTTTATGTTTATTATAAATTTGATATTTGCAAATTTCATATATATAGTGATTAGAATAAGTATTTGAACACTCTGTAAATTTGTAAGTTCTCCCACTTAGAAATCATGGAGGGGTCTGAAATTTTCATCTTAGGTGCATAATCACAATGTATGATATTTGAATCATTTATTTGTGTGTTACTGCTGCAAATATGCAAGTATTTGAACACCTGCCAATCAGCAAACATTCTGGCCCTCAAAGACCTTTTATTCCACCTCTAAAAAGTCCACCTCCACTCCACTTATTATTCTAAATTGAAAGCACCTATTTGAGGTTGATAGCTGCATAAAGACACCTGCCCACCCCAGACAATCAGTAAGACTCCCATCTACTAACATGGCTAAGACCAAAGAGATGTCCAAAGACACCAGAGACAAGATTGTAAACCTTCTCAAGGCTGAAAATGGCTATGGGGCAATTGCCAAGCAGCTTGGTGAAAAAAGATCCACTGTTGGAGCAATTATTAGAAAATGGAAGAAGCTAAACATGACTGTCAATCTCCCTCTGACTGGGGCTCCATGCAAGATCTCACCTCGTGGTATATTAATGATCCTAAGAAAGGTGAGGAATCAGCCCAGAACTACAGGGGAGGAGCTGGTCAATGACCTGAAGAGAGCTTCCAAGGTTACTGTGGCTAATACATTAAGACATCATGGTTTAAAGTTATGCATGGCAAGGAAGGTTCCCCTGCTTAAATCAGCACACGTCCAGGTCCGTCTTAAGTTTGCCCATGACCATTTGGAGGAGTCATGGGAGAAAGTGCTGTTGTCAGATGAGACCAAAATAGAACTTTTTGGTCTTAATTCCACTCGCCATGTTTGGAGGACGAAGAATGATCCCATTCCCATTACATTATATTACATTGCATTTAGCGGACACTTTTATCCAAAGCGACTGACAATAGTGGGAAAGTACAAATGCGAAAAATACTAAAGTTAAATAATTAACATTTGGACATCGAATGCTGAGTGCATATCAGTACTCATGGGAAGTATTTGGGATCACTAGAGCAGGTGCTCTTTGAAGAGCTCAGATTTTAGGAGTTTCTTGAACCCAGTGAGGGACACCTCTGCTCTAGTGGTGGTAGCCAGCTTGTTCCACCATCTGGAAACTACTGAGGAGAACAGTCTGGATTGCTTTGTGTGAATGTTAGGCAAAGCAAGGCGATGTTCAGTGGAGGAGCGCAGCGACCAGGCAGGGACATAAGCTTTTAGGAACAAGTGCAGATAAGAGGGAGCCTGCTCTGTCATCACCTTATAGGCGATCGTGCAGGCTTTGTGTTTGATCCGGGCAGCAATCGGAAGCCAGTGTAGCTCAATGAGCAGTGGGGTGACATCTTCCCATTTTGGATGGTTAAAAACCAGACGTGCTGCTGCATTCTGGACCATCTGAGGCCAAAATCACCAGCCCTCCTGTGAAGCATGGGGGTGGAAACATCATGTTTTGGGGTGTTTTTCTGCACATGGGACAGGACGACTGCACTGTATTAAGGAGAGGATGACCGGGGCCATGTATTGTTAGAGTTTGGGGAACAACAGCCAGGATAACCAAGGAGTGGCTCTGTGAGAAGCATATCAAGGTTCTGGAGTGGCCTAGCCAGTCTCCTGACCTAAACCCTATAGAAAATCTTTGGAGGGAGCTCAAACTCTGTGTTTCTCAGTGACAGCCCAGAAACCTGGCTGATCAGGAGAAGATCTGTGTGGAGGAATGGGCCACAATCCCTGCTGCAGTGTGTGTAAACCTGCTGAAAAACTACAGGAAACATCTGACCTCTATAAAGGCTACTGTACCAAATATTAACATTGATTTTCACAGGTGTTCAAATACTTATTTGCAGCAGTAACACACAAATAAATTATTAAAAAATCATACATTGTGATTTCCAGATTTTTTTCTTTTAGATTATGTCTCTCACAGTGGACATGCACTTAAAATGAAAATTTCAGACCCCTCCATGATTTCTAAGTGGGAGAACTTGCAAATTCACAGGGTGTTCAAATACTTTTTTCCTATATATATTTATATAATTTATATATATATATATATATATATAATTTTATTTTTTTACCAGATCGACTTGAAGTAATATTTATACAGCAATGAAATAGTCAAAAAAATAAAAAATAAAAATATTACTTCTCTTTTATAAGATTTATAAGAACTATTTATAAAACAATTGAAATCGCTCAAACCTACTTGTCTTCTGAAATAAATTACAGTTCCATTTCCTTTGTTCACTGTTCAGTTGTTGAGGGAACATGTTCTTTAGTCTTTAGGGATATTCTGTACATTGGATTGTGGGGATTTTGGTAAGCTTGAGAATTTAGCTTGCAATGAGTTGCACCAGAACTATGCAATCGTATCAGCCATGCACAATTCAGCAGCAAAGTGGTAATCTGCCTCCCTCTGACGCAGCTGAAATTAGCTGCCCTGCATTGCTAAATCAAGCCGTGCACAGGATAGCATGGCCGGTAGACCATCTGAATGTACTGCTGCCAGAATGTAAACGCCTTTCAGCCATCTGTTCTTTTAACTTAACTTTTAAAAGTATTAAATATGTCTATACATGCATTTTTAGGTGGGCGCACAGGAAATGATTAACAAGTATAAATATCATCTCTGACATTTGGAACTGATGAGATATGACATTTGCACTCAATAAACTCATTCACATTAACTTTAAGCTGTTTTTTTCTATATTTGAACCAGCTAAAAATTATCTTGACCACCATCAAATGCACCTGTCAAGGAAGTAGCACTGACACATCTTAAACCGATGTGTCAGAACTGAATCCTTCTCCAACTACCAAGTGGCCAATTAACTACCATCTCAATGCATAGAAAATAAACCAAGAGGTTTTATAGCTCTGAAAAGTTAAACTTTCACTTCATGATGCAACATCTCTGCTGCAATATCTTTTGATGTGTCTGGATCATGCTGTCCAGTACACAAGGCAAACAGTCATTCCATATTCAGCCCAAAGTTTAAGTGAACCTTAAATATTCTGTTTTAGTTACTATCTATTCATTTCCAGTTGACAGCGTTGGTGTGAAAATAGTTCTCAGTATACCAAATCATCCTTCATTCATCTTTCTATAACAATATCAATAAAATAAGAGCCAACCTCTCATTTGAACCTGACTCAAATGAATAGCTCCTCAATCCTTTTAATACTTTTCAAAAGCCTCTAATGTTCCTGTTCCGGATGTACTTTATACTCTATTCAATTTTCAGCCAAAGCTTTATCTCAGCTAAAAGAGGAGGCATAATTGTTTTAGAACAAAATCTTAATTAAATCATAGATCATGCATACGTAATATACATAATATAATCTTCTATAACAGTGAATGAATGAAAGTGATACAGGCCTTTTATTGATCTTGGTGGCCATAAATATGGGTTTGCCATCAGCGGTAGAAGACTGTAGAGGAACTGAATTAATAGACTGTTATATTTGATCCTTTAGTCTGTTTTACTATATTTAGGCTTATTTTCAGGTACATTGGTCTATGAGTCTTATATTTTTAAAATGAAAAAGCCATTATTGAAGAAAATCATATAGTTTAAAATTAATGAGACGGACAATTCAACTAACCAATCCATGCTCAGGAGATAAAATTCATCTATCTGATCAGTGCTCAAGAGATAAAATTTAACAAATCAATCAGATCTCAGGAGAGAAATTCAACTAGCTCATCAGAGCTCGGGAAATCAAATTCAACTAATCGATCAGAGTTCAGAAGAGAAAATTCAACTAATCGATCAGAGTTCAGAAGAGAAAATTCAACTAATCGATCAGAGCTCAGGAGATAAAATTTAATTAGCTCACCTGAGCTCAGGAGATAAAATTTGACTAGTTGATCAGAGCTCAGGAGAGAAATTATGTTACAGATATACTGTTATTAATGTGCACTGTCCTGCTAAATAAAATAAATTAAAAATAAATAAATAAATAAAATTTAACAAATCAATCAGATCTCAGGAAAGAAATTCAACTAGCTCATCAGAGCTCGGGAAATCAAATTCAACTAATCAATCAGATCTCAGGAGGGTAAGTCAACTAATCGATCAGAGTTTAGAAGAAAAAATGCAACTAATCAAATCAGAGCTCAGGAGAGAGATTCAACTAATCGAACAGATCTCAGGAGATCAAATTCAACTAGCTCATCTGAGCTCAGAAGAGAAATTCAACTAACTCATCAGAGCTCAGGAGATAAAATTCAACTAATCAACCAGAGCTCAGGAGATAAAATTCAACTAATCAAATCAGAGCTCAGGAGAGAAATTCAACTAATCGAACAGAGCTCAGGAGGGTAATTCAATTAATCTATCAGATCTCAGGAGATCAAATTTAACTAGCTCATAACCTTAATTATAGTACATTGTGAAACAATTTAATAAGTTTGTAATATTTTGTAATAATATTTTATGAAATATTAAATAATACATTAAATACCATAAAAGTAAGTAATATAGAAATATAAAGATAAACAATTAACATATGTTCACCATGGCAAGTCATTCCAAATGTAAAATTCAAAGTATATACTGGGAAAACTTTTCATGGTAAGGCTTTATATTCTTAGACATCCTTAAAAGTACCCCAAAGCAATGATATTAATTATGAAGTGGGTGTGTAGTAAGGTGTGTTGTGTTGCTAGTGCACTGTGCTGAATGCAAACCACCATGCAGATCAATCTGAATCTTCATGATTAATTCAGAAGGACCTCACTCTGGATGTCCCGTTGGCCCGGGGTGGATTAAAAAAGGAATGAGTGAAGCAGGCTCTCAGGTAAAAGCTGCAGACAGAGCGTCTCTCTTCGTGAATTAAAAGCTAATGCATGTCCCTGTTTATCGTCAGAGACTTAATAAAGCAATCGCCCTCGAGCCACCTGGAGAGGAACACAATAAGCGCTCTCCATAGAAGGAGGTTAATGGGATATTTTATCAAGTGACGGTTTGGGGGGCACCTCTGCGGCCTTGGCGACATGTCACACACATACACACACAGACATACACAAATACTCATAAAGGAGTCATAATATAGATCTGTTTCCTGTACATCAGTGGAGCTGGTGCATAGCACAGTCAAGTACATAGAGTGCAATGTACTGCTGTATATAATTCTATATATGCATGTTAGAACAAAACACACATGCACATACAAGACAAACATTACTAATTATTAGGTGTTTAATAGTCTCAGTTGTAATTGACCAGGTATTAGCAAAAACTACAAAAACAGATAAAGTAACTTGGAATGAAGTACTTTCATATCCCCGTCCCTGCCTCATTTGTTACTTGCCTTTGTCACGTTTTCACATGTGTGCCATCTGTCCACATGTCTTTTTCGCCATGTGCTGTTTGTTTTTCATCCACGTCATGTCTCATTTCTCTGCCCTTGTCACATTGTCTTTAGAACCTGTCTCGTCTGATATCACAGCCCTGTTTGTTCATTCCCCCTTTGATTATGTTGGTTATTTAAGCTTCCTTTTAACAAAAGCTTCCTTTTGTTTCTGTGTCCCTTGTCAGTCTTTGAATATTGTTCATGTTTTGAATGTTATGTTAGTCCACCATGTATTTGAGTCGTCATACTGAATGTTTTGTGACTTTGCCACATGTTTTGTTTTGATCTTTAATAAAGTCTTTCACTGGGATTCCACCTCTACATCCTGAGTCCTCCTCAACCCCCCCCCCCCCCCATGCATGTGAAAGGTACCAATTATCTTTTACTTCCTTAAATCTCTACATTTTGTGGTTTGTGGAGAGGTTTTGATGAATCACGATTTGAGTTGCATGGTGATGGTCCCAAGAAGAAGATATTCTACAAATATTCTATATAGTAGAGCCTTTCATTGCATTCATTGTTGTTTCCCACCTGACTCCTCTTTGGACCATCACCATGCAACTCAATTCATGATTGATCAGTCATGGCTCAACTCTTATTAAGAAACTTACATATTCTGAATATAAAGTGTATTTTAAAATTATTTTCTAATCAATTATTTGTTGCTATAACCACCGAAAGCCTCATATTTTGCTATTTTGATCCATTTTTTCCCCAGTAATATACACAAACTGTCAAACATACACTCATGGGCCCCTTCCTTGGGTACACAACCTTGTATTTACACTCATTCTTCATTTTAGGTGCACTTTGCACTACAATTACAGACTGTAGTCCATCTGTTTCTTTGTATACTTTGTTAGCCTGTTTTTTTTATGGTCAGGACCCCCACAAAGCAGGTGTTATTTGGATGGTGGATCATTCTCAGTGCTGCAGAGAAACTAAGGTGATGGTGGTGTGTTATTGTGTGTTGTGCTGTGATGACTGGATCAGACATTCAGACCTGCTGAAGATTTTAAACGATATGTTATCTCACTGTCCACTCTATTAGATACATCTTGTTTATTCACCTTGTAGATGTAAGAGACAGAAGCTCAGAATAATTTGTGTTGGCCCTCTAGTCCATCATTGGTGCTCACAGGACACTGTTGGCTGGTACTCCAGCAGCTCTGCTGTGTCTGATCCACTCATACCAGCAATACACAATAGCACACCACCACCACCACATCAGTGTCACGTTTTCCTTGACAAACATGGCAATGAAATAGTCTGTTAAACAGTAGAACTTGAGAATAAGTACAAATAAAATCTGAATACAGATAAAAAGATTTTGAGCTCTAAACAAATACAGATAATGGCACTGCATTAAACTCTTACACATTTATTGAACATAGTTTAGTGTATTTACACTCTCTCACAAATCTAAAATACACACAAACACTCGTAAACGAACATATACAGACACGCACATAGTCACACTCTGCTAGTCTGCATTGGTTAAATTGCCAATGTTGTATATGACACATTTATAACCATAAAGCAATCTTGTAATGAATGCAGAGAGAGAGAGAGAGAGAGAGAGAGAGAGAGAGAGAGAGAGAGAGACTCTCAGGAATTCTCTTCAGCTGGAGGTAAATAACAGCAGGTCACAGGCTAATGTAAAACTCTAAACTGGTGCATTTCATTCTGAATTAGTTCATTTGATCTGGTGACCTGCTGTATGTTATCTTCAATCCTCAAACCGAGGGCAGCAAAATGACATTTTCTCCACAAGAATGTAGCCCACCCTCAAAACACTCACATAAAGACTCATGTATGTGCACTCACACACACACTTTAATTCAGCTCTTTGTAGTGTATTTTGTGGATTTCTGTAGCTAAATTCAGCTGTGCTAACTCAACTTCTACCTTACCCTCAGCCAACAAATGGATGTTCTCTTCACTCCAATACAGCTTTCGCATGCTCTCGCACACTCAGAAGAGTGGACTACTGATATTACTCAAGCACAACAGGAGGAGGGAACAATATAGACTGCAGTTTTCAGTAGAAAGATGCTTGCCTTTTGCTAGGCTAGCCTCTGCGATATAAGCAAACTTGTAAAGCAAAACATTATTTGAGAATCTGAGTGTAATACACTTTAAATAAAGTGAAAGAAAGTAGAGAAAAGGAAGGATTTTAGCTGAGATTTAAACACAGAGAGAGAGAGAGAGAGAGAGAGAGAGAGAGAGAGAGAGATGGAGACAAGGCATTCCAGATGGTAGGGGCAGCAACACTGAAAGACCTGCCACCCATAGTGGACAGTCTAAACCTTAGAACATCAGGAGAGCAGAATCAGAGAACATAAGTGAGAGTGGAGGAGAATGAGGCTGTAAAAGAGCAGAAAAATAGGATGGAGCTGATGGAGAACAGGCCACATAGGTCAGCAGAAGGATTTTGTAGTGCATTCGCTCAGATACAGGTAACCTGTGGATCTAATGGAGAGCAGGGATCTTATAGGTAGATTTTTTAGATTGAACTAATATTCTGGCAGAGTTCTGAGTATACTGAGGAGGACGTACAGGTTTGGTAGGTAAGCCATACAAATGAGCATTACAGTAATCCAATTGTGAGGAAACAAAAGCATTTTGAGTCTTAAGAAGAAAGCAGGGGGCGGAGTCTACTGGTGTTGCGAAGGTGAAAAAATGTGGACTTGGTCAGAGATTTAATGTGTGATACAAAGCAGAAAGTAGGATCAAATATGACTCCCAGATTTAAAACAGTAGAAAATGAGGTGACACTAATATCATCTATGCCAATGACACAGTATTTGTAGGCTGAGACGGCAGCCTTTGTGCGAACAATCAGAAATTAAGTTTTTTTGGTGTTGAGCTTAAGAAAATTTGTGTTCAGCCAGTTGGTAAATTCATGTGCACAAAACAGCAGTGAAGGAACTAGAAACTTTTCACGGTTATTTACTAGAATGAAAGTTCTTTAAGGAAGCTTTGATGTTTTAAGAATCTTAGCTTTACCCACCGATGGATTGGCGCCCTAACCTGGGCTTACTTGGGTTGGTGTAATGTTCTGCCCTGCGCCTGGTTAGGAGAAGGGGATGAACCGTTACCCAAATTAGGATTAAGCAGATGGGATAATGGCGGGATGGATGGACGTCTGAAATGGTCCACTTATTCACTCATTCACTGATCACTAGTTAGAATGTTTTACATAGAACTTTACTGTATATAAGGTAGCAGTGAGGGAATTTGGAGACTTACTTAAACTGGAAACTTCACATTTTGCCATATAAACAATTGAGAACATCAGCAATGGAGGCTACTGTTATCAAAATATATCTCCAACACATTTTAGGGATATTTTCCATGCATTAATGTAGTTTGTTATGACTATACATACAAACCTAATACTTGATTATATCGTTGTTTCCATATTTCCATTTATCAATGAAATTATTGATGGAAACCCCTTTAATTATATTAATAATTATATGTTACATTTATACATTAAATTAGCTCTGGTGGATCTGTCCGGCATCTTTGTTGAGTGAGGAAACTGCAATGCATTGTGGTATGTTAGCCTGTAAGTAGTGTATATTGGTTGTACACTATACTAAAGGTGCACTGTGAATAACATTACTATACTAGTGTACTATAGGGAATCAAATTGTTCAATGAGATTTCGGACAGTACTACAAAATGGCCAGATAGAACAGATAGATTTCAGACACACCCATTTTAAAGGCAAGTGTTCAGGCAATTCTAGGAGTTCTGCTGTCATGACAATCTGAAGAACACTTTACAGAACCTTATGTTTCTAGATTGTATACACTACAGATGTAGTGAGCCTGGAATAGCCAATACAGCTTAGATATACAGTATATTTTAGATGTCTCAATAAACCTTCCCATACTAAGGGGTGAGTAGTCCATTAATAGTCTAGAAGCTTCTGCAGGAATCTTTAACTGAGTCACAGGATTATATCAAGCACCACACTTCAGGAAAATATTTTCAGAGGCTTGGCAAAAGTGTTCCTGAACGCTGTAAAGGGTTTCACTTTTGGGCAAGCCAAGGAGCCCCAAATTGTGCTTTTAGTATCTATTAATTTATAGCCCTTATAAACTTTGTGGTAAAACCGATATGTCTGGCTTAAGTTTCAAAGTTTTGTTTATGAATCTGAGTTTTTGTAGTAAGCTTGCAGAGTAATTAAGTTACAGTACATCAGTTACATATAATAGATGTTATAAGTTTATTGGTGGGTGGAGAAGTCTTGCCTCAAGTGGAGGAGTTCAAGTATCTCGGGATCTTGTTCACGAGTGAGGGAAGAATGGAGCGTGAGATTGACAGACGGATTGGTGCAGCCTCCACAATAATGCGGTTGAAGAAGGAGCTGAGCCAAAAGGCAAAGCTCTCGATTTACCGGTCAATCTACGTTCCTACCCTCACCTATGGTCATGAGCTTTGGGTAATGACCGAAAGAACGAGATCGCGGATACAAGAGTTTCCTCCGCAGAGTGGCTGGGCGCTCCCTTAGAGATAGGGTGAGAAGCTCTGTCACTCGGGAGGAGCTCGGAGTAGAACCGCTGCTCCTCCACATCGAGAGGAGCCAGCTGAGGTGGCTCGGGCATCTGTTTCGGATGCCCCCTGGACGCCTCCCTAGGGAGGTGTTCCAGATATGTCCCCCTGGGAGGAGGCCCCAGAGAAGACACAGGACATGTTGGAGAGACTATGTCTCTCGACTGGCCTGGGAACGTCTCGGTGTTCCACCCGAGGAGCTGGCTGAGGTGTCTGGGGAGAGGGAGGTTTGGGTTTCCCTGCTTAGACTGCTACCTCCGCGACCCGGCCCCGGATAAAGCGGTTGATAATGGATGGATGGATGGATGGATACGTTTATTGGCTAAAGCACAGTTTATTAAGAATTGTATATTCTATGAGAATAAAAATCATACGGTATGGAATAGTGTAAGCCTCCAGACATTCGCCTCGTCTCTGGCCCTGTTCTGTCATGTGTGTTTGTTTACATTTTTCATGTGCCATCTTGTCCCCCATGTGCTTTTGTTTATGTCTTCTACGTGTCTTGTTTATGTCATGTCTCCACCCCAGCCATGTCATGCCTTGTTTATTGCACAATCCTGCTCTTTAATGCAGTGTTACTGCAATTATTTCACTATTATTTAGCGTTTGTGTGTCATTGTAAATCATTATTTTGTCACCACAGTCAACTGTAGAAGTGTATCTTCAAGTCAGAGTCATGTTTGTCATCATAGTCAAGTGTTATTTGTCTTAACCTTGTTTAGCACCATTGCCTTGTTTGTTTTGTTTACTTTCTTCAATAAAGCCTTGTTATTTTGGATACCCTGCTGTATCTCATCTTCTCCACAGCCACAGGTACTGCATCTGTCTTATATGTTCAATTACTTGGCAATGATGTTTCATAGCAGCATTATATATGGCACAAATGTCTGTCACTTTAGTATAAAGACATTATACTGTGTCACAGTGTTATCATGTTATGACTTTGTGCACCATATGCTGTTTGCTAAAGTGTTGCTTTCTAAATGGGTCACACTTTAATTTAAGGGTCACATATAACCATACATAAGACCTTATTAAGCACTACCAAATAGTTGAAGAGATTATCGACAATCTGTTGGACAATCTGTCATCTTTATCAGCCATTTTAGTCATCACCTTAATTGATATTTAGTCCTTCACTAGACTTTAAGTAAGATTCTTAAGTACTGTTAATAGATGGACCCTTATTAAAGCCTTTAAATGTTATTTAATACCCATGACATTTCTATGATGATGATGACCTTCACATTACAGCCTTTAGAAGCATCTTTGAGCTGAATGCACCATTCTCACGAGAGACCCATCTTCCCAATCAACTCCCAAACATTTTAAGGCATTTACAATATTATCACTGATGTGAGTATTATCTTAGCGTGAGTGTCAAATGATCATCATTATGTTTTCACAGATAATCATGGTTATTTTAAGGCCACGCAGCGTGCACACCTGCAGAGGCGCATTCATTACCAGCCCAGAACACCTAACATGCTAATGAATCCATGCGCAAGGAACTTCATTAACACTCATCCTCATCGTGTCAGATTTGTTGTTCCAGAGCTGTACGCACTTTGTCTGAGATCTCTGGGGTGCAATTTCTCTGCAAAGTAGCTGCAGTTCAGTCGAAGCGAGATGCTGCAGAAAGGAGTTTTATTTACACCGTTTTGCCCAGCTGTGAATGCATTTGCACCGCTGCTGCTTGCTGTAGTGTAGATTGCTTCTTTATTGCCTCTTAAAGCCTCAATCAGGAAATACGAAAACAGCCTGACGAGTGCCCCAGGACTAGCAGCGAGTTTGCTAACAAAGCAATTTTTTAAACATTTCAGTAGTTTAGAAACCCTGAGTTATTCTCAGGTTTACGTCTAATGCAGTCAGTAACTCTACAAATCTACAGACAGACAGACATAGATAGATAGATAGATAGATAGATAGATAGATAGATAGATAGATAGATAGATAGCAGTGTTACTATCAAAAGTTTGGACACAAATTCTCTTTTTTTTTTTTCCCAGCATTGTAAATTAATACTGACTATGAAGGAACACATCATGTTCCACAATCACAATCATGTAGTAAACTTAAAAATGGTAAACAAACTAAAATATGTTTTATATTTTAGATTCTTCAAAGCAGACACACAACTGATGTCTCAAACACATTTAGAGGGCAATAAATGCAAGTCATTAACTTTTAGTCATTAACAAGACACAGCTGTTAACTGAAAGCCATTCCAGGTGACTACCTCATAAAGCTGACTGAGAAAATGCCAAGAAAGCTGCATCTAAGCAAGAGGTGCCTACTTTGAAAAATGTTAAATATAAAACATATTCTGGTTTGTTTAACATTGTTTTGTTTACTAAATATTTCTATATGTATTTCTTTAATGCACAGCATAGACTCTAGAACCAATCTTTCCCAGGGTGAGAGGCAGTAGGCAGGCATAGGCTTGTTCAAAGCCCCCCCCCCCCAGGTTTGTACCTGTGTATTGGGTTTTACACGAGTGGGCAAGAGGGTAGCTTCCCAGTGCCTTCAGGTTGGCAGACAGGCTAAGACTTTTGGTTGTGCCTATACAATGAACAGAGTATTTAGAGTACCCAGCCTTCTTGGAGCCCTTTGAGGGGGTGCAGGAAAATATACGTAATTCATAATTTTTATACACTGAATTTCTCAAATGTAACCAAGTGGTAGAAGTCACTCTACTGGTACTCAGTTGAGAAAAGGTGGCATGCTTTGTCCATGTTAGGAAGGTGCTAGTGCCTCAATTGGAAGAGTTCATGTATTTCAGGGCCTTGTTCATGAGGCAGGGTAACATGGACCAGGAGATTGACAGGCAGATGTCTGCAGTAAAGTGAACTCTGTACCAGTCTGTTTTGGTGAAGAAAGAGCTGAGCCAAAAGGCAAGGCTCTCGATTTAAAGGTTAATCTATCTTCCAACTCTCAACTATGATCGTGAGTTTTAGGCAGTGACTAAAAGAATAAGATTGTGGTACAAGTGCCTTAAATGCGTTTCCTCTGCAGTGTGTCTGGGCTTTACCTTAGAGATGTGATGGTGAGGGAGGACATTCAGGAGAGACTAGAATAGAGTTGCTGCTGCTCTATATTGAGAGGAACCAGTGGAGGTTGTTCATGCATTTGGCTAGGACACCATATGGGGGGGCAGCCATGGCCTAGTGGTAAGGATCTGGTCTTGTGACCAGAAGGTCGCTGGTTCGATCCCCAGACAGGACATGATGGAAGTGCCCTTGAGCAAGACACCTAACCCCCTAACTGCTCCCCGGGCTGCCTACCGCTTCGGGCACAAATTCCCACAGCCTAGTGTGTTCACTAATGTGTGTGTGTATGTTTCACTGCACGAATGGCTTAAATGCAGAGGTCAAATTCCGTTGTGTGAAAAATCACAATCTTAATCTTAATATATAGGCAAGTCAAAAAATTATGAAACAGAGTTCTAGGCTTGAGAAAGATTTTAATCAGACTAAGACAACATAAATGAAAGCAGAAGTGGATGTTCTGCAATATGAACATGCTTTTCATCCATGCTTACCTAAGGCAGTACTCCATTCATTCAGCTTTCTGGCCAATCACAAGTTACTACTCAACTTTAAAAGGAAGCATTTTGTTTCCACTCTATCGATTGCAGGCGCCAATGTGTCAGCACCATCTTCCATCCTCCCCACCACCACCAGGTTGGTCCCAGTCCTGTTGCCCAACGGGGTGGCTCTGCACATGCCATCCATCTATCTGGCAGTATCTGCTCTAGACCAAATGCTGCAGACCTGGGCTGGGGGCTTATGCCAAAGACCCCAATAATTAATCTCTAATGCTAATATCATTTTCCTGAGTTTTTATGGCAGAACTACATGAGTCTTAATCAAAAGTCCAATGTTTTATGGATAGTAACCACAACCAATTATGCTGTATGATTTCAGTTTTAAGTATGCTACAAAAAGGCTTTTAAATGACTCTTAACAAAGCCTGTATCAAAATTGACCTTGAAATCACCAACTCACATACATATAGAGTTCTTTACCAGACATGAACTCAGTTCTCATTCTTATTTCTGTAGAGAACCTTTTGTTGTGTTCATTTAATCACTGTCTCCTACAGTCTAGTCAAAATAACTGCCTAATAATTAGGTTGATTGAGTATATGTATTCATTATACTTATACATGCATTATTCATCTTTTCAAATTGTATTTGTTTTTTGTTTTTTGTTTGCCTTCCAGTGGCGACCAGAGGAGGATGTGTTCTGCTTGTTGAGCATTGGTTCCTCTTGAGAGTTTTTCCTGCCCTGGCTTGCTCATTTGGGCTTGGATTGGGATTATTATAGCTGCTATAGTTGTAAAAAAAATTAATATAGGGACTGTCGAGTAGAGGAAGCGAGGAAGCAGCGGTGGAATCCAAGTTGTGGTTTTATTATAACAAAGATCAGGAAACAGCAACTCACATCTAGACACGACACTGATACATTTAATGACTTACGAAGCACTGGGACACACAGGGAACCTTAAACAACAAACAAAGATGAGGGCTAATGAGACAGCAAGGTTGAGTAATCACATGACATCACAGGGAGGTGGAGACATGCAAAAGACAAGTGTAAAACAACAACAAATGCACATGGCAGAACATAACCAAAGGCAACACATGGCCAGAGACGAGGAAATGGGCAATTGGGGAGTTATAAAAATATTAATAAATGCATTTGAATTTAAATAAATGTTAAAAAGTTTAAATATCTGCTTTTTACATTTCTAGGACTTGTCCCACATAACTAATATAAAACATTGCATATTAAGAGCGTGATATAAAATGTAATAGTAATATTCCATCTAAAATATGGCCCATAAAATGGTCCTTGACAAATACTTTGCTCACTGTCTGCCCAAGTCATTTTTTATACTGTAAATTCTTTGATTAACAAATCAATAATGCTGGCCTCTAAAATGGCCTCAAAAAGCAGAGAGTGGCTATAAGCCAGCATATGGAGTGCAGATGAGGAGGGGATGTGTTTGTTAGTGAGTGCCTCTGGTGAGGGGAGTAATAGCTAATCGGTGTGGTGTCATTACTCAGTCTAGCAGTGGGCCGTGCCAGGCCTGGCCCTAATGAACTGTGAAATTACATTACACAGAGATGGCCTCCACGTCGGGAAAAGACCAGGAGAGCGTGGAGAGGACACGCAGGACAGAAGCGGCCAACTTCAGCCAGGGCAAGCAAAGGAGAGATCGAGAGAGAAACAGGAAAACAAGAATCATGGAAGGGGTGTAAGGGAGAGATAAAGCTGTAGGAAAGCACAGTAGTAGCCTAAAAAGTATAAGTATGTGTCCATTAGACTGTAAATAACAGGTAATCTACTGTTCATTTGTGTTCTCCACAGTATAATGCAAATTAAACCATTTAAAGGTCAATTTAAACCTGACGAGTCACCAATGTTTGATATGATCCAAGCAGACGGCTGGTTCTAGAGATGTAAACATTGCCATGTTGAGCACTGCAACCTGATTTTTTTATTTTTATTTTTTTAAAAGTCCTGCCTTGAAACATTTTCCTTGATGTTAATAGATCAAGTAAAAAAAATTAAATTATCTTTACATTTGACCATCAAACACTCAGGTGCCATTGAGAAATGGTCTTGCTATGAGGAGCACAGTCAGAATGGCTCAGGAGTAACTAAAGACAACCACAATGTGTTCTGTTCATTTTTTTTATTTTTATTTATTTTTTTATATTGACACGTGACATTTAAATCGACGTGTGTCATAAATTAATATTTTGATTAAATCTGCTCTAAACACTCTAAACATTTCTAGACAAGACTTTTGAGCTCAGAACTGAATAAACAGAGGTGTTAGCTACACACTGTTCATTACAGTATTTAGACATTGTATGTGGTTTTATTTATAAAGCTTAACAAATGTGAAGTGACACTATGTTTCACTCAATCAGTGATTATTAGATTGAATATTTATCACTCAGGTGAGAGGTCAGGTGAGAGGTTCCCAGGTGAACTCTTTTGTCAGGTTAACATTCCACAGAAATCATCAGGTCATATGGTCAGTGGAGCTCAAAAGGACAATGAGTGTAGATACAAGGTACAGTGCTGTTGCAAGGAGAAAGTCACTGCTCTCCAAAAATACACTGCTGCTTGTGTGCAGTTTGTTAAAGATCACGTGGACAAGCCAGAAGACTATTGGAAGAATGTTTTGTGGACAGATTAGACCAAAACAGAACTTTTTGGTTTAAATGAAAAGTGTTATGTTTGGAGAAAGGAAAACACTGCATTCCAGCATAAGAACCTTATCTCATCTGTGAAACATGGTGGGTCAGGACGGCTTGCCATCATTGATGGAAAAATGAATTGTGAATTATATCAGAGAATTCTAAAGGAAAATGTCAGGACATCTGTCCATGAACCGAATCTCAGGAGAAGGTGGGTCATGCAGCAAGACAACGACCCTAAACACACAAGTTGTTCTACCAAAGAATGGTTAAAGAACAGTTACTGGAAACATTTAATTGTAGTTATTGCTGCAGGGGGTCACACCAGATACTGAAAGCAAAGGTTCACATACTTTTGACACTCGCAAATATGTCATATTGGTTTATTTTCCTCAATAAATAAATGACCAAGTCTATTTTTTGTCAAATTTGTTGTTTAACTGGGTTCTCTGTATCTACTTTTAGGACTTGTGTGGAAATCAGATTTTTTGGAGGTGGTATTATTTATGCAGAAATATAGAAAATTCTAAAGGGTTCACAAACTTTCCAACACCTCTATATGTGTAACTAAAGACAAGACCAATGAGCATATTTTGGCAATTGAAAACATCTACAATTTAGTCAGTACAACAAGACTATTAGCTTAATGTGGATGTATATCCAACATCCATCATCCATCATCCCACGTAAATAAATATTAAAATATGTGATCATAGTCACACCTGCTATATGGTGATGCTGATAAAATGAAGAATGAGTGTTGATACCAGGAGGAACTTAAAAAAAAAAACACTGTGAATTCTAGTGAATTTTATGCTTACATTTTTGTACAAGTAGAAGGGCAAGCTAGTGGAAGTATACCCAAGACTCCAGCCTAGGTTACTTGAAGAGCAAGCACTCAAGAGGGAGAGAGAAAAAGTTGTGGAAAGGAAGACTGTAGGGTAAGGAGGTTTTTCTTCAGTGACTTCTATTAAACATTCCTCCATCATTATAGTTTAGTCCGGCGTAACACTCCAGTTGCCAGCTCCCTCATGCAAAGAATATGGAAGCAGAAGATCAGCTGGGGTGGAATTCTGGTGGGTGGTGATGGCAGCGTATGATTGACAGCAAAGGGAGTGAGTTGTGACGGAGGTGCGGAGATGGAGGGCTCCTGTCCTGCTTCATTATTCCCCACTAACACATGGAGCGGAGGCAGGATCACGCCCTCTTCTGGAGATCTTCTTCTCTTAATGCTTAGAGCACAGGCTGCATTTACCCAGAGCAATATTGACTGTGTTCGAGTGTCCTCACAATGAGGGAGGAAACGAAAAGAACGTGCTTAAGGAAGCAATGGTCCATCTCAATTTGAATGTGGTATGGATGGAGGTGCTAGAGGTTGGCTGTCTTTGAATGAGGTGCCAGGCACACTTAATACTAATGTAATATCCGTTCAGGACTATTTGCTTCAATAAAAAGCTCACAGCTATTGCTACCTGCCTACTTTCTTCTATCCATCCACTCCTTCCTGTTTCTCTTTCTTAGCCAGTTCAACTCCTACAAGTTATTGTACAATATCTGCACTATCCAGGGTAAATAGTCTTAACCAGCTTACATGCAGCTAAATACAATGTAAGAATATACAAAGCATCATAACGGTTCCATCAAAATAAAGTGTTACCTCAACTGGTATTACTAGTGATGCTACTTGATTGTACCCTTTTACAGAGATGTTTGACAATTAGCCTCTTCATTGAGCATCTGGTGCTGTGGGACATATACGTATCCCCTCATAGACTTTGGAAGCCATGCTTTACTCATTTGATTTCTCCCTACCTTCATTATCCAGCCCATAGGGCCACCAAAATGTTTCCAGAATCAGGTTGCCCCAGGCCAGTGGGTGGTGCAGATAATTCGCTTAATTTGTCGCCCATCAATGGCAGCTCAAAGATCAAAGAGCTGCGAAATCACTGATGTTATAGAGAGCTCAGAAAGTGACTAATATGGTCCTGTGAAAGCCTCTCCATCTCCTCTGAACAGCTCTGAAGGGAGATGAGCTCCTGTAGCAGCTGTCTGTGACTTAGCAGTGGAAGCATGCAATAAATATGAAGAGTTGCTGTTGACAATTTGTCAATATCCTTCAACAATTCACCAGTTAATTAAGTTGTAAATGTTTTGGATTGAAAGGGCCAAAATTAAGACTGGGACACAAGAGACAGATCACAGATTTTTATATTGTTTGATTGACAGCGTCTAACTGCAAAGCAGTCACAGGGCAACACTGCTATGGAGAAATGAGAACTATTGAATGTTGACAGGGAATATGCTCTAGCCTGTTCAATTAAATAGGAAAATGTGAGCATTAAAGATAAATGATGGGTTGATGGATTGATATGTTAGTTGACTGATTGATGTACTCAGTAGTTGATGGACTGATGATTTGTTAGGACTAGATTAAACTTTTGCCAATGTGACTGCACACAACAAAATTTGACCTCTATATTCAACTCATATCTGCAGTGAGACACAAACTAGTGAACACTAGGCTGTGAAAACATGTGGCCTAAGTGGTGAGCAGCCCTATTCATGGTGCCCTGGGAGCAGTTGGGGGTTAGGTGCCTTGCTCAAAGGCACTTCAGCCATCAGGGATCGAACTGGGCCACAGCTGATTGATTGATTGGTGGTGATGGTGGACAGATTGATGTAATCAGAGGTTGATAGATTGATGAGTTAGGACTAAAGAGCATCACCATGATTGGCTAATTAATTGATTGATTGGAAGTTGATGATGTGGTGCATGAGATGTTAGCATGATTATAATAATGGGCTACAGGAATGATGTGATTGACTGATGGAAAGATTTGATTGATTGATATATAGGTTGATAGAATGACTGAAAGATTAGTGGTATAGATGGACAGGTTGAGCGAATGGTGGAAAGAATGAATTATTGGTTCATTGTCTAAATCCTGATAACCCAATCCAAATCAGAAATCATCACAAGTCAACCTGGGCTTGAGGGCTCTTTTATTTGCAACATGTTTGACTGTGATGTAGCCTTTTCGCTCAGTATTGACCAAAAAGGTCAAAACGTTTCTTCAGTAAAAACACTCACATCCCTGAGTTGCATCACTGGACTTGAACATTTACCTCAGGCAATTACCTCTCCATTTTCCTCTCATCCGGATGTCGTCGGGGATAGTTTGAAAGATGCTCAGTTGAACTTTTCAACTTCTCTCTCTCTTTCTTGGTGTTTGTACCTCGAAAACAAAACTAGTATCTACCTTAGAGGTCTACACACCTAAAAGTACAGTTAATGAACTAGAAAACTTAAACTATGAACTTTAAGAGTAGGGGAAAAAGCTCAATGATGCAATTAGCAAGAGCACTCCAGTTCTGAAGATATGCAATCAGCACAAGAGAGAGCAGGGAGAGAGGGGGAGAAATGAAAACTGCAGACACTGCACAATGATTCTTCAAAGAGGCCAGTGAGAGAGAGAGAGAGAGAGAGAGAGAGAGAGAGAGAGAGAGAGAGAGAGAGAGAGAGAGAATGCCCTAAAGAGGGAGATGTGAAAAAAAGAAGAG
>BRDA01020153.1:35775-46260 GCA_036984385.1 Crenuchus spilurus
AGAGAGAGAGAGAGAGAGAGAGAGAGAGAGAGAGAGAGAGAGAGAGAGAGAGAGAGAGAGTGACCGGAGAAACTTCTTAGTAACACGTCACAGACGTCAAAAGTAAAGAGGGGGAGAGAGGGACGAGAGAGAACACGACTAACGTATAGAAGTCTTGACCTCACGAGAACGATTAACGTAGTAACTCGAAAAAGGGGATGAGAATTTCAAGTATCAAATTCAAAAGATCAAGTAATTGACATGAAAATCCACACATCTGGAGATTCCATCTATAGAGAGAGAGAGAGAGAGAGAGAGAGAGAGAGAGAGAGAGAGAGAGAGAGAGAGAGAGAGTGACCGGAGAAACTTCTTAGTAACACGTCACAGACGTCAAAAGTAAAGAGGGGGAGAGAGGGACGAGAGAGAACACGACTAACGTATAAGAGAGAGAGAGAGAGAGAGAGAGAGAGAGAGAGAGAGAGAGAGAGAGAGAGAGAGAGAGTGACCGGAGAAACTTCTTAGTAACACGTCACAGACGTCAAAAGTAAAGAGGGGGAGAGAGGGACGAGAGAGAACACGACTAACGTATAAGAGAGAGAGAGAGAGAGAGAGAGAGAGAGAGAGAGAGAGAGAGAGAGAGAGAGAGAGAGAGAGAGAATGAGGGAGAGAGAGAGAGAAGGCCCTAAAGAGGGAGATGTGAAAAAAAAAAGAGTGAACAGCTCCTGTGGACCAGCGGGTTGCAAGGGACCTTCTGCCTCTCTCTCGCTCTCTCTGGAGCATCACTCACCCCACTCTGAAGAGGAGCTTGGGAAAAGAGCAGCCTCTGAGGTAATTAAAAGTGACTTGGGGATGCTGGTAAGTGGAAACAGATTCTGTTGGACCCAGAGAAGCTTTTTAGTATGAAGTTCAGGCAGAGCTCTAAGGAATAAAGAAAAGTAGATCCTTAGATGTGGCTGGGTGATGTGTCGATAGCATGTATTTACTGTGCAACAGCATGAACAGACTGGGACAATTAAGATCTAGACTTATGGCTAGACTGTCCCAGTATAACCACTACAAACAGCCAAGGTACCCCATAAGTAAAAAAAAAATCAGGTGGGGTCCTCTTCCATCTTCATGACAGATATTTTACTCACTCAGTTGTTAAGTTAGCTAAATCCCAATTATTTGACAAACCCACATAGTGAAAAAGACCAAAATCATTATTTTCAACACAGATATTTTAAATGATTAACAAATAATTGACCCAGTTGCTGATGTGTCTTTTATTAAGACTCAGTATCATTATTTCTATCCATACAGTCTCCATATGATGTTCAATGTATGGACTTTCCTTTACTGGGTCACTGAAAGTCTGACCTTACACCAGGTCAGGCTATGGAAGCAAATTATAAGAGACAAGAGAAATCAAGGAAAGACAATAGATCAAAGAAATCTGCATTCCTTGTTTTCCTGATTTATTAAATTGATTCATAATATTTGATTATTATTATATTTTGATTGATGATTTCAAAAATGTAGTTAAAATTATGCTAGCTGATTAGCCAACTTGTTTAAGCACTTTAACTGCATACATTGTTTATAGACAAATCACATGTTTCACATTTTTCCAGGAATGAAATGACACTATTTGTTAGCTAATTTTGCTATAAAATATTGAAAATTATGAAAATATTTCAAAAAGGTAGTTAACATTATGCTAGCTGGTTAGCCAGCTTGTTTATGCTTTTTAACTGCATTCATTGTTTATAAATAAGATAGATAAATAGTAGATAGTAGCTTTATTGTCAATTCTGCATATGTACAGGACATACAGAGGATTGAAGTAATGTTACTCACCTACCCAAGTTACAACAAAAGAAATAAACATTAACAGCAAAAATAAACAATGAAAGCAAAAAAAAAAAAAAAAAATAGCAGCAGAAAGACATTTGAAGTAAAAAAAAAATAGACAACAGCAGCATAAAAAAGTATGTGGGTTAGGTGCCTTGCTCAAGGGCACTTCAGTCATGACCTGGCCAGGGATCGAACTGGGCCACAGCTGATTGATTGATTGACTGATAGACTGATGGTGGACTGATTTGAGTTTGATGGACTGATGAGTTAGGACTAAAGAGCATCACCATGATTGGCTAATTTATTGATTGACTGGAAGTTGATGATGTGGTGCATGAGATGTTAGCCCGGTTGTAATGATGGGCTACAGGAATGATGTGATTGACTGATGGACTGATTTGATTGATTGATATATAGGTTGGTAGAGTGACTGAAAGATTAGTGGTATAGTTGGACTGGTTGAGCAAATGGTGGAAAGAATGATGACCTAATCAACCATTTGGATGGATTAGTTGATTAATTATTGGGTCATTGTCTAAATACTGATGACCCAATCCAAATCAGTAATCAAGTCAGTCCTAGCCCTGAGACTATGCAATCTCCTCCCTGATGGTAGAGGGCTAAAAGAACTGTAGTGGGTGGCTAGGATCACCCGCCAAGCAGACAGCTTTCCATGTGAGGCGGAAGCTGTACAAGTCCTGAAGGCTATAGCACATTTGACCAGGAATCAGCTGATACAATAAATAAATAAATAAATAAATAAAACACTGAAGTAAAAGGAGAAAGAGTCTTATAATGGCTACCTAGCTATTTTGCTAATTTACAGCGACTTATTTTTTGCTTTGAACAAAACTTCAAAATTTCTTTTAAAATCAGGGTAACACTTTATAAAAACTTTCATTAATAAGCCATTAACTAATGATTAATAACTGTGAACAAATCATTCGTTCATGAGAATTTGAACATGAACAGATGTTTATAAATGACAGTTCATGTAGTTACTGATTGTATTCATTTTTGCAAATGTTAACAAATCATTAGTAAATTATTAGTAACTCATTAGTAAATATTTAGTAACTCATTAGTAAATCATTATTAACTCATTAGTAAATCATTATTCAATCATTAGTAAATCATTATTAAATCATGAGTAAATAATTAAATCATTAGTAAATAATTTGTTCATGAAATTCTCATGAACTAATAATTTGTTCAGTTATTAATCATTAGTTAATGGCTTATTAATGAACGTTATTATAAAGTCTTACCAAAATCAGTAAATGTTTTCAATGCAGAAAAAAGTTTCCCAGTATTGTGATGTGGTGTTTTGCTGTATTGCCCACCTTTATCCTCAAAATCCTCAGCAACTTCATCCAAGTAAGGGTCTGAAACATTCATAGGTCTCCACTGTAGAAACACAGAGATTTGATAATGTATAGTTCTGTAATTATGTCTTGAATTTAATGAGGATTAAGTATCAGGAGTGCCGCCATTTAATGATCTGAAAAGGTGTGTTCTCATATTTTATATGGTGTCAAGGTTGCTCCCTTTGCTGACATCCTGGCTCGTTTGCAGTCTGAGTGTTTTGAGTTTTCAGCGCTGTGCCGCTTGGCACTAAGTACATTCTGATTTTCTCTGATGTAAATAGACTAAGATGAGCGAGTAATTATTAGCTGCTAATGAGGCCTGTTTGTCAGGGATCCAATGTTTTTTTTTTCCACTGTGCTTCAGAAAAGAGGGTCAAACTGTTGTGTTGCATTTGCTGCTCTCATGTGCAATTATTCCAAAATGATTTCTAATTATGTTATCATAACATATGCCTCTGTGGAAAGGGTTGTTTTCCAAGAGGTTAACAGCACAGGTCAGATATGCTCTTACACAAGTACGCACCAGTGGTCACAGTAGAGAAAGTCTTCAAACCTGTTCAAACTAATCTGAGAGGTGTCTTGATCTAAATCATCTAAATCTTGATCTAAACACAGTCATATCAGAATATCATGACCACCTACTGTAAAAGTGGGATTACAGTAACCATTCTTTGCTCGGGAGTTTTTGGACTATATGTGATGGTGGGTATCAAGAGACTCTTGTGCCCATTCCAATGGCAGCAGAGCACTGAGCTATCACTCACTAGAGTTTTCCTTGCTGGCATCAATGACCCATGGGTTATTCCATTAGGAGGCACTAAAAAGTATGATAATTCTTAATGCACCCTCACAACAGCGACTCTACAACATCCCAAAAAGTTAGCTGTTCCTGCAATGCTATTACTCTTCACACAGTACCAGGCTTTTTTGGATATCAGTCAGATTGCATCCTTTGTCCATGACAATCGTTTTAGACTCTGCTACAACTGACTGGTGTGCTCACTTATTTATACATGCAGCAAACCCTGTGGCATCTCTGACGTCCCTGGCTGAGTTACAAACGAGGGATGGTTTTAATATTCTAATATGACTGTGTACCTGCCCAGCGATGGATTTAGCTATGATTTTGGGTGTGTCTCAATATCTAATAAGCTCTCTACATAGACAGCATTTTACATTGGCAATATGCATCACTGAGATTCTCAATTTTTAGATGCCTCAAAATGCTGCCTACTGAGATACCTTATTTTGGCCGAATATCGAGAAAGCATCAAATTCATCCTCAGTTATGAAAGCAATCCCACAATGGACAGTGCAGTGGATGCAAGAAGCAATATGTTTTTGATCGTTATACATTTCATAAAGTTCATACATTTAATTCTACTAAAATTGCTATAAAAACTGCAAGAGCAGATCGATGGTGGTTGGATGCTGAGGTAATTTTAACAGCTGAGGTAAGTAAATGGTGGTAGGTTGGAATAACTGATGTCATCATTGTCTAACTAGAGCATCTCATAAGGGTAGATGATGGTTTGACTACTTAGACAGTGACTAGTTAGGCAGTTCACTAGGTATTGAGACAGAATGGATGGATGGACCTACATACTATGTATATCCATGCATATTTCTCCCACTACCTTCTTGGTTGAGGGCAGGTAACACCAGCTCTGGAGGGCTGGATGTCTGTTTGACAATTTTCCAGGTTTAGTTGATATGAACAGAAAACTCCACAAACTATGCCGGACCCATCCCTCATTAGTTCACCATCCCTGGGGTACCTTGTGTACAGAGGCTGTAGCCCATCTGTTGATGCACATTTTGTATTAGCCATTCTCTAGATCTTCATTAGTGGGCAGTTTCTGGACACAGAGCTATTTTTTGGCTGGGTGTTTTGTGCGTAAGGGTTGAGTAATACTTGCCATTAACTATGGCTACATGTACACCAGATGTCTGCCTTGCACATCCCACATTCATACAGAGCACAGGCTGTGGACATACTCAGCATTTAACATGACCTTTATACAAGTTGCAATACTATTCAAATCACTAAGGGCACATATCACACTGTGACTATTTCAGCAACAGACTGAACTGACTGTGATAGCCATCACTTTTAACATTTTTTAAAAGAAAGGTTTCTTTCTTTAAAGATAAATGAGCAAATTTATATCTGTTCATCTTGTTTAAATAATTAAAACAAATTGAAAAGTCTGGAATCAGGACAGGGTGTGTGGAGTCAATACAAATTCAAATAAATGCCTTGCAGATTCTGCTACAATTACTTTTCCTCTATCTAAAAGTATTGAGGGTTCCACCCCAGTGACAAAAAGTACTGAAATAATAATGGTCCACTTCTTTTTTCTGAGATTGCTAATTAACAAGCCCTTTCTGAGTTGAAGTGGGGGTATTCAATAGGGAAAACAAAAAGAATTGGCTACTGTGGGACCATGATAGAGAACCACTGCTTTACCCTCAAAATATCATTTGTAATATACAAGCAATGCAAATTTACACTTAGTAGGCTTATATACTGAAGAGTGGACTGCACAGGCACATATGCTGACCCACAATGAACAAACAGTGTAAATCTGAAGGTAGAAGATGATCCCTAATCCTCAGGAGTCAGTGATCGCACTGTTATGACATCACATGGCTGGTCCAATACATCACAGCATATAAAAGCATTTATATTTGATATAAAATCACATTTATAAAGGTAGCAAGTCAGGAGAGGTGAGATGTCCATGAGGATGCCACAAAATAAAGCAGGTTCTGCCAACACTGGCATCAAAAGGACAGCAGTTAAGGTCTTAGTAATATCACCCATACATTTTGCTCTAGCATATTTGTTTATGTGCTTCATTTTAATTTGTCGTATTATCACACTTAGAACGTTAAAATCTTTAAAACTGAGAATGTTTGTGTTTTTATAGTTTAAAATATGGGTTCAGGGTGGCACGGTGGCTTGGTGGTTAGCGCACATGCCTCTCAGCACTAAAGTCTTGGGTTCAAGTCCCCATCTGAGTAGAGTTTCCATGTTCTCCCAGTGTCTGCTTGGGTTTCTTCTCGTGTCTTCGGTTTCCTCCTACTGTCCAAAAACACTTTGATGCTCTAAATTGTCCATGTGGCTGTCTGTGCCCTCAGTGATGGATTGGTGCCTTGTCCTGGGCTTGGCTAGGACACTGGAATACCCTGCCCTGCTTCTGGTGAGAGGGTAGGGGACTAACTTCGACCCTGATCAGGATTAAATGGATAAGATAATGGATGGATATGAGTTCAGTATATTTATACAGTACAAGTGAAAAATAACTGTGAGGTTGCCAAACATTGCCATTTTAATTGTGATATATTTTAAAGTCTTAAATAGCCAAAGACTCCAATCCAGTTGTGTACCTTAAAGGAGAATATGTGTACCTTTTTATAACTAAAATTATCAGGGCAGGGTTATGTAGAGTCATTGAAACCGCCCTTAAGGGTTCTACTCCAGTGATAACAAAGGTACCGCCCCAGTAATGGTCCGATACTTTTTTTTCCCAGAGTGCAGTTGGAATGAACATTTGTAGACTACCAAGTTACTCACAAATCCTTCTCCTCCTCCAACTTGTAGCTCCAAACCTTTACTAATAACACCCCTCTGATATTTAGATGGCCCATGAAGACCTTGATTTGCTAGATCAGGTATTAAATTAGAGGTGGAGCAAAACTTTGAACTCCGCAGGAGGGCACATTTGCAGGATCAGGGACATACCTACTTGGCCTGCAGTGCAGAAAAAAAAAATCTCTCAGTACTTTAGAGATGTTCTCAGTATTCCTGGGCTGCTGTTGGGTTTGCCCCAGGTTTACTAACAGGTTAGCAGGCTAGAGAACGAGTGAGGACTGGCTGAGATGATAAGCACTCCTAAGGTATAATGAATGCAAAAAGTTACAAACCGTACTGCCTGCTATTGTTGTGGTGCTGCATTCAAATCAATAGATTCCACTTCATTAGGCCAGAGTGAAATACAGTGCAGACAGTCTTATTTTTCCTTTCTTGTTTTCTCTCTTTCCTCTCTGTACTTTGATTTCTTTGTTCGAACTAATCTACACCAAGAGCAGATCTTGCTGAGACCACATTTTGAACAAATGAAACAATATACAGTTAAGACGTGGCAACAGCATTGACTTTCCTTCTTGTCCAGACTTCAATCTCAGCCAGTGTTTGTAAGGTAAAAGTTTTGAAGGGCAGCCAGTGAGCCCAGAAATCTGCTCAAGATGTTGATGCACGTAGGAGCACAACGTTGCGCAATAAACCACGCTTCTAATTTGTAATTAATTTATTTATTTTCCAACGCATACTTGAAGTTGTTTACCGTTGCCTTTGGGGATTTTATATAACAAGTAAATTGAACGCATCAGGAAGGGAAAAAAAAAAACAACAAGGAGAACAAAAGGAAGAAAATCCATGTAAATCCTCCTCGTTCTAACCCCAGAGCCGTCACGCCTGAGCACGGTGCCTGGCAATCGAACCAGGGGTTATGGAAAAGATGCTGATGAATCCTGAGAACTTTGATATCTGAATATTGATTTTATTTTTTTCTCTATTATATTTATATAGCTATTTTTTATTTCTGTTTTGCCTTTCTCCTGCCAATTATGTTCAAGCGGATAATTCTCCCCCAGGTGAAAAGCGGATTGCTTCTATCTTCAATTCTTTTTTTCTTTTTTTTTGAGGTGCTTCAAATATTGCCGAGTGCTTCTTCAGCCTGAATTCCTTCTGCCTTATCTCTCCTCTCGACGACCCATCAAAAGATATTAAAGACACGAGAGGACGGGCTGCTGCCAGCGCCTTTTGGAAAAGGGGGAGCAATAAACAACCTGGCAGTGTCAGGGATGTCATAAATCAAAATTCAGAGATGACTGCTGTTGGACATTTTTCACCACCGTGTTGTTTTTCAGGCCCTGCATAATGGATGGAAGAGTGAATATAAAGTGGATTTACTATGCTCCAGAGTTCACCCTGGTTTACATCCATTCTTTTCTTTATAAAAGAGAAGAGTGTGGGTTTGTGGAACTGTGTGTGTGTGTGTTTGTGTGTGTGTGTGCTTTGTCATTGCCCCAGGTGTCAGTGCAGCTGAGGAATAGCTATGATTATGAGTTGAGTTTTAAGGGGAGAAGGGCTTAGATTAATAAATACTGCCTGTGCGATGCCTGGCAGCCTTTCTCACCCTCAGTCAAAAAATGGTCACAGATCCGCATATATGGCCTAATGGAGACCACTGCTGCAGCCCATTTCTGCAGATCAGGATGTTTATTCCTTATTTCAACCTAATGACTTATAGGAAGAGCTAACCAGATGTTAACCAATCCCCAATTTCATGCAAATGAGTCAGAAACAAGGCTCGATTGGCAAAGGGATGCAGGGTGTGCAAATATTAAACTGACACCCCCCTTTGCATTTCCATCATGTAAGATACCTGTTACCATTACAGTGGAACCTCGGTTATTCTTTGCCCTGGTTTCGTACAATTCGGTTATCAACTACTTTTTTCAGGGAAATTTTGTCCCAGTTATTGTTCATACATCCGGTTTTTGTGGACGTACCCATGTGACTTGCCACTAATTTTGTGAAAACAAAGATCCACCTATGTGTCCTACACTCACTCATGCTTTCATCGTTCATTCTGGCTTTGTTTCTCGTAGTTTCTTGTTGTTTCTCATTGATAATGCTCAAAACAAATTAAAACACAACACACTAAAGCAATGATGCACAGCACTACCAAATGGTTGCAAAAACAAATAGCAGCTGCAAACCCAGAGAACAAGTGTACAAAACAAAGACTGACGGCTGTACCACATTGGCACTCTCTAAAACAGAGCGCAAACCTGTAAGAGTGATGTTAAATGTTCATTTATCCATTTCATTAGTCTTTTGTATTAATTTCTCATTGTGTTCTGTATGTAAAACTATAGTTATTCTATATAAAATGTATTTTTGTTAATATTTGGAGTGTCTGGAACAGATTAATTGGATTTATATGATTTCTTATGGGAAATATTGCTTCAGTTATCGTTTGTTTTGTTTATCATCAGACACTTTAGAACAGTTTAATGACCAAAACTGACTACTATTAAATATTTACACAAATTTCTCAGATGTCAATCAAGACATGTTTGAAGTCTAGATTTTGCTTCTTTAGCTTAGGACAAGAATGCAAGGCTACAAATTTGGACTACAAACAATCCTGATAGACTATTTAAAGTAGACTAAGTGTAGTGGGTAATAACGCTACCCTACATGTGGCATAATGGGCAGGCACTACACTAATCACAGTGATTGGGCAAGACTCTTAATTCTACTAAATTCATACTAAATGATTAATACATCTATGGAAAATGGACAAAAAAATTGTAAATTATGACTTAACATTTACTGAAAGCACAAAAATGTGCAAAAGTCTTATTTTAAATTAAAACAATTAACTTACATCATGTATCTTGGCACTAAGTGTTTGTGCTCATAAAACACCACAATATCATCAAAACAAGAACAAATAAATACAATAAAAAAGTAACAAGAACTTCAAAGACATAGTTGAAGATGCCTTCAGGATGGCTGCAGGGATCACCCCAAAGCAAGCATGGAGGGAAGGTTTAGGAATGCTTTTCAGGCATAACCTCCTTAGGTTATTATGACTTATTAATCATAGTAACCCTCACCCTTACCTTAACCCTAAGATATAGTATATGAGGGGGGCTACCAAAATATATATATATATGCTTTAGGACTCCATTATGTTTGAATAATTGATGGTTTCCATGTGTGTAATGCTTTTTGATCATCATATAAATACAATTTAAATGAATTCACCTCTTTTGAAACTTTGAACTGGAGGCTGTATTTGAAGTCAATCTCAAGGCAATGTTTCAATGCTCATTTGAGTTCTGGGCTTTGATTGGCAGGGTGGACTGCGATGCATTAGTGGGCTACACTGCCTGTCTGCCAAGCTGTCCACCCCATCCAGCCTACTGCTGAAACTGCAGCCAAAACTCACACTCACTCACACAAGCCAGCCAAAGCTCAACTGCTTAGCTCAGAGCTCTGCTCTTTTATTCTCTGCCTTCATATATAATTAACAGCAAACAGCAATCACTTCCTTTACCATTATTTTGCTTATCATTAGCATTATTACTATGTACCAAGTCCTTCACCATCACACCATTGTAGCTCTGAAATAAGCTCCTGTGAAAAAGTATTTACACCCAACCTCCACATCCCATAATCACTCCTCAAACCACAATCATGAACAGCAAGGAGGTCTGCACT
>BRDA01020159.1:0-15289 GCA_036984385.1 Crenuchus spilurus
ATACTGCATGAAGGTCATGTTTATGCCATTATTCACAGAGCTACTGCATAAAGAGACATTCCCTCAGTTCTTCAACATTTTTGCATTATTTAATTACTGAGGTGAAATGGTTCATTGCAGAGAAACATACTATTAGTGATGATAGAACCTGGGCTCACAATATCTACAACACAAATAAAGTAACTTTATACTGGAGTGGAACCAAGAAACAAATGTATTTGTCATGTTCCCTGCTCCACCAGTTTCTTTCTCTGCTTGGACTCCATTTACCTTCAGCACTCGCTTCCATTGCCTATCCTGTAGTCGTCCCACACCTCTTGAACCACGCTACCCATAATTCCCTAAGGACCCATCTGATCACTCATTCCCATCTCAGCTGTTTTTAGTCTACGTCTCATTAGCTCCTCTTTAACACCCTGGAGTCTGAGAGTATTTCAGACAATCTGTTTACCCATCTTGGAATGTTTATGGTTTATGTATTTGGATTTTTTTATTTGCACGCGTCTGCTCACTGGCTGTTTTGCCCCCCTGTTGACAATATGAAAATGTCTGAATACAGTGGTAACTCTACTTACGAGTTTAATCCGTGCAGGAGCCGAGCTCGTTAGCTGGTTTGCTCGTTAGCTGGATGCATTTTCCCCATAAGAATACATGTAAAACTGATTAATCCGTGTCAGCCGGCCAATATACAGTATACTTTAATATGCTAAATAATGTGTTTATATGGTTTTTTAAAAACATAAACGAGACAACGATGACGCTCGTGTAGGCTGACCGCTAATGAGAGGGAGACCGACGGTGCTCGTGTAGGCTGGCGGCTAAGGAGGACAGGAGGACGGGCGTACGTGTATGACATGGTTACACTTAACATATGAAAAGTAAAAGTAAAATGTATCTAACTTTCTTGTTCACTACCTTTTGCTACCTTAGCGTCGCTTTCACTTTTACTGGACAGCGGTCAAAGGTATTGATTGACCTCTTCTTCTATGCTAGTATCTAGGGGATGCTACGACGGCAGCGCCCCTAGTGGTTGGCATACTTGAAGAAATTTACACTACTCGTTACTTGGAATTTTACTCGTTACCTGGAACAAAACTATTCCGAGATCTCAACTCGTTACCTGGAATACTCGTTAGTAGGGTTACCACTGTATTCATATTTGCAATCAATTCTTTACTCTAACTTATAAACATCTAAATGAATTGGACCACTTTAACAGTGTATTTTGCTATCTGAAAACAGAATTGTTTTGATGAATATTTTGCTGAATTTTGCTATCAGAGTCTAAATTATAGTACTTGTGACAGCCCTTTTTTATATATGATCCAAACTAAGGACAAGTATGTAAAGTGGATTTTACTATTTATTTATTTATTTACTGACAATGCTCTGTGTTTACCAGCACACTAAAATTCTCAGAACTGTTCTAAAAGTATGTACCAGATGTTTTATTACATTTTCATGTAATAACTTCCTGTGCTATACGTTTTAGAGGTATTAAATGTTCTGTATATGTTGTTTTTACCAATAGATGTCACAGTAGAGCATAAACATCTCAAATCAAAACAAATGCTTTGTATTTAGCCACACCCTTCCCTTCATCCACACCTCCATCCTTACATTTGTGTTCTCAGCATGGTGTTCTGAATTACAGAGAAACATAGAGTGGACTAATGTTTCCATAAGGTGGGAATGCACACAGCTGGACCGGCTTTGAAAACAAAGAGCAGAGAACAACACACAGAGGGCTTGTGACTTCATTCTCTGCTCAAGATGGTTTTACTCCACTACATCCAAACACATTACAAGAAGAAGAGGTGTTTGCTGATACATTCATGTTTAAAATGTTATAAGTCTCCTTTAAATGCTTCAGTTGTCTGATTCCCATCACCACCACTGTAAACAATTCTGACTCTGTAAATTTATCTAGAATGCAGAATTTTACATCAAGCTACTCTCAATAACTTTGTTTACATTTTATTAATTGTGTAAAATGCAAAAATATGAAATATTGTTTTTAAACCAGTGAAATTCCCCTGTAATACAAAGGTACATGTAATGTGAGGGTGCATCACTGCACAAAGATGCCTGGATTATGTATGACATTTTGGTCAAGGTAACTATACTCTTCACCTGTATGGTTATTTTTTACTAATCAGTAAAACAAAATATACTTTAAATATGCACAATCTAGGGCTACATAATGTATAACATGGCAATTTTAAACACAGCAATGCTGATATTAAGTTGGTTAATACTGTGATGTGAGCATCCTGACCAAAATACTGCAGGCCAGTGATTTTGCTATTATTAATTTAATAATGTTTATGTGATATAAGACATATCACCATTGTTTTTAATACAATCTAACTGCATTATGATAATTATTTCCTACTAAATTAATGCAATTATGTTTATAATGTGTAGCTCTCGTATGCACACTTCAACAAACTGTGTTAATGGTGCTAGTTGTTCATATGCTACTGTCTCACGGAAAATAAAGGCTAACATGAGTTCAACAGGACTGTAGTCACTCAGGCAATGTCTTTTGTCCTTCTTTGGATGAGGAACAACAGTGAAGGATTAAAAGCAGTTCACTGGGCCAGGACGTCTTGAAAATACTGAATTTACGGTCAGGCGGCAGACCCCCAACACAGCCATCACATCCTCTGGAAGTACTTTACACAAGACATCCGTTCTAATGTTCTAGATCACTTTCTGGAAGCCTGAGAGGTCAGCTCAGTCTCACTTTACACACACTGAATTACAGATTCATAGAAATGAATAGAAGGTTGATTGTTATGGACTGAAATTTCACTGGACGCCTGCCATGACTCTAAAGGTGACCCTAAAAACATTGTGTTCAAGCCTGTAATCATCCATACAGAGACAGAACCAACGCCTTTATTTGGGAAGAAACTAACCGAGCCCATGTGGACAGAGATGGATGCAGAGAAGAAATAACAGATGACCGTTTGCCCCCAAGGAGTTATTTTTCCAAACCTCTCTCCAAGAGGAATGCATTCATTTTTTTTAAGCATAGGGTCATCTCAACCTCCAAACACTCCACCACACCTCCCTGTCAGGCTGATGGAAATAAGCAGTGAGTGGAAGAGCTCTCCTTAGTGTTTAATCGCTCATGGTTGTCTGCTCAATTAAAGACAGAAAAAGTCCAGCAAAGTCCCATCTGTGACATCATCAAGCGTCGCAGCCATGGCAGCTGTCGGCAGGGAGACAGAGTGTATAGACCTGGCCCCTCCCACCACAGGTGGCCCTGTCTCACCTTTACCACAGAGCTAAAGAGTACAATGCAAACATTCATAACTGTGTTGGTCTATATAAAGCATGTATACGCAATACAGTGGTAGTCTGGTTAACAAAATAATCAAACTTATACTTTACCTCAAATTAGTGCAGAATTTGGATTTTGATACCAACATCAAGTGTAATTTCCCAATACTCAATACCAGACTGATGCTATATATTATAAACACTCATCATTATCTTTCTTTTAGACATTTTTACCCAATTTTCTCCATCAGTGATGGAATGGCCAATCAGCCCACCCATTCGCTAGAACTCTCCCAATAAATGAAGACTCAGAATGAAGACTAGCACAGGCCTCCTCTGATGCATGTGAAGTCAGCTGCTGGTACATCATTGCTGGGCAGCCAATATGCTCAGAGGAGAGCGCGGGATCCCCAGCTCTGATGGATCGCAGACCTGCCAAATTTGGAATTTTTTTTGGAGCAACTTACTGCAGCGGCACGTTTACAGTATTTATACAAATTCATATACTCGTAATCATGAATGACTTGCTATACAACAATATGCCACATTTTTAACCAGTTACCTATAACTATCTATATTCAATCTTTCACTACATATGCATCACCATACATCAATATGCACCATCTTTAACTAGTCATACTGTACATCCCTATACACAATGTTATACAATCCTTTCCCGGTTACACCTCCCTATGCACCATTATATACACTCCGTAACCAGTTCTTCATCTCTATATAACATTACATTCAATCCTTAAGCAGTCATACATCCCTAAATACCATTTGATACAATACATACACACCTTTACATACAATTATTAGCCAGTTACACATCACTGTTCATCATTATATTCAATCTCTGGCCAGTGAACTATTTAGTCAGACAGCTGTTTGCTGTGAAAGTCATACAGGTACGATTTCAAGCATTTTCAAGCACTTTATCCAAAATTCCAGCACTTTCCAGTCCTGGAAAACACACCATTAAAATTCAAGCACTTTTAAGAATTTCCAGCACCCACACGAGCTCTGTAAGAGTCTCACATGCAGGTGTAGTTTGGCAGGTCTTAACGCACAGTAGTTTATCAGCTGACTGGATGGAACAAATACAGTGGAACCTTGACTTACGAGTGACGCAACTTTTAACAAGCAAACTTCCGCCACCCGCCACTAGGAGTTACTAACAAGCGTGAGTGAGTGCAATGATCAAGAGGTTGTGCGTTGGCTGTGTAAACACACGTCTCCTTCATTTTATAAACATCGTGAAATGGAGGAAGAAACAAAAATCTTTGGACAGGATTTTATTGAAAAGGGCTGCAAGTGAAAACAAAAATGTGGTGAAAACATAATTGAAGTAGATTGTCTGATATTTAATGTAAATACAAACTTTATTTCTTTATATTCTCTTTTATTGTGTATTATTATTTTACACATCATTTGTTATTTATAAAGTTTTTCTTATTTGAAAAAGTTTCTGTGGGGCTGGAAGAGATTAATAGCATTTTAATGGGGAAGTTTAATTTGATATAGGAGCACATTGAGCTACGAGCTAATGAATTAAACCCACAAGTTAAAGTTCCAGGGTATGTGTTTCAGATAAGGAATATTGGGTTTGAGCTAGCATGTTAGGACAGTTGTTTTAGCTTTACTTTACACAAGCTGGCAGGCTAATTAAAATGGAAATAATTCACAGTTCATATACCTGCACATTTACCTTTGAAACAGTGTTTAGCACCGTCCTCCCTTATAAAACAGTCACAGTATGTAGACGGACTGTGAGCGATGAAAAACTGTGTCATTACTTTGGTTTTGACGCTCTGCGGATCTCTGTTTGTAACCTGTTTAAAACTAGCATTGTGATTGGTTGAAGTTTTTCCCAACAGGGTGCTGCCCAATGAGGTTCCAACCATGGACGAGCTGCATAGAGTGTGAATGCACAGAAAGCTGAACTCAAAGCTATCAACAGCATTTTGTATATTTTGAAGTGACAAATCATATCAGCGTAATTTGAAGTGTAAATGCGTATCTGCTAAGGTTGGCAGGTCTGGGATCGGCTGGCTGATGCCAGATGCCAGTGGACATTCCGTGGTAGTACTGATGAGGAGAAAGCACCATCTACCAACCAAAAGGCTGTCGATAACAAGCAGCATGACCAGAATTTAAACTCGCAATCCTCTGATCGTTGTACAAACCGGATTCCAAAAAAGTTGGGACACTAAACAAATTGTGAATAAAAACTGAATGCAGTGATGTGGAGGTGGCAAATGTCTATTTTATTTGTAATAGAACATAGATGACAGATCAAAAGTTTAATCTGAGTAAATGTAACATTTTAAAGGAGAAATGTGTTGATTCAAAATTTCACAGTGTCAACAAATCCCCAAAAAGTTGTGCAACCTTAGTGCAAGCTATTTTTTTAGAACTGATTGTCAAATTTGAGTATGTTGTAATTTGACTTTTGATACTTTCCATATTTGGTACAACTCTAAAATATGCTCAGCAAGATGTTGGTGTCTGATGTTTGTTCCTTAAGCCTTAATTACACTACATAACATTCAAAGTCAAAGCAGATTGTAAAAAGACTGGGCTCACATTGAGTTTTGCTGATTTTTATGGGGAATGAACAGTGGTGCAAATTAAATGACCAGGGGCCTACACTACACCCTGGTACTGAACCTAACTAATCATGACCCGAAACGTGAATGTCTTGTGGTTTGCTCAAGGACATGGTATTCATGTCTTGTTGGTGGGCTCCACCCTGCGACCTTCCAGTCACAAGGCTGGTTAATTAACCACAAGCCCACGGCTGCCCTATACATGGAGGTACAACAGCTCACTGCTGTCATTGTTTGCACCACCATTTGTGCTGACCCTAAACGGAACAAGCATGAAAAACGCCTTTGGGTGGAGTTTGTGGGTGGGAAAACAGTGTCAGCATGGTCAGTGATATGAGGCAGATGTTGGCTTCTTATACAAGTTTTCATTCCACCACTTTAAATGGTTCCGCAGTATCAGACATGTACTAGTGCCAGAATGTAGCAACTGACTCATTTTAGGGTGGAACATAAAATTAACATAAGAAACTATTTCTCTAAAATATAAAAGGATAAAAACCTGTAATGTAAACCTGGCTTTAGTTTTCTACTAGAGGTTAATGCATCTTGTAGTTTGATGCAATTTTTTGGTCATACATTTTTATTACATTAGCCACATTAGCCTTTTATCACATTCTCATTACGATCATCTCTGTGATCTGAAAGTGCTGCATTTACAGGGTTGTGGCGGGGCCGGAACCAGTCCAAATATTCACTCCTGTGGACAATTTTGCATAATCATCTAGAGAAAACCCAGACAAATACAAGGAGAACATACCAAACTCCTCATAGACAGTGTTCTGAGGTGAGAAATGACCCCAGGACCCCAAGACCCTGGAGTTGTTTGGCAGCAACACTTCCTGTTGCAGCACCATGCCGCCCAGCCCGGCATTTAATCTCTAGTACAAAAAGAAGCACATTTCAGATGTCAGTGTCTTAGCTGATCCAGCATTTGAGTGAATTAGTGCTAAATACTAGACAAATATTAGAAAGTTCATTATTGTGGTAAATGTAAGAATTATTTGTCGATATCACTGAGTAGAGTGCATCTTTTCAAAAGAAGAAATGAAAGAGGAATTTCAATTGTCTAATTAAATGCCTGCTGTGAAATGCACCACTGTACTGAAAAACATACTTTAAATGGTTTTATAATAGTTCCGAGACATCATTTTAGACTACAATGTATTTTTTAAATATATTTGTTCAGATAAACACGAGGCACTGTAATACAAAAGAGTACCCAAAAATCCTTCAAATGTACATTATCATTATCAAAAATTACATATTAAAGCCCATAATGCACATGTATTCACAATTAATTTAAAAGATTTAATAGTCATTACACATAAAGTGACATTTCCAACCTTTTTATTCGTTTTTATTGTTGATCAGTGTGGCTTAAAGCTCATGAAAATTAGAAATCCAGAATCCAGAAGTTATAAGAATATTTCATTTAAAATGTAAGTAAATTACTATTCAAACAGTATCAACATTCAAACAAAAAATGCTTGAAAAAAGTCACTTTACATGTAATGAATATAAAATATATGACAGATACCAAATTTATATATCAAATATATGACAAAAATTTAATTATGAACTTTTTCACAATATTATAATTTTTGGAGATGCACTAGTCTCGATTGGGGTTCCTAACTCCATCACTGTAAAGAAGTCAATTATATATATAGATATAAAAAACAATGTATGACTTACACATTACACAAAGGTTGTTTACCTTTGAGAAATGGAAAGAGGCCAAAAGAGAAAGTAATCCTTTCATATCTTCAATAAAAACAGCTCTTCATCTGTTAATCGTCTGTGTTATCAGACCATTCGTTAGCTGGGCAGAGAGGAAACGCAGCTCTTCCTGGAGTGGCTCATTTACACGCAGCCACACAGCTTCAATTTTAATGTTATCTCAGATCAATCAACTGATTCAGGGCGAATTCTGAGTAAGCCGCAAAAGGAAGAAAGCTATTTACATCCACACCACCACCCAGCATGTACATCGTACACAAATTACAGTTGAAACACCCACAACCTGTGGAACACTTTACCTCAAACACACACATATACACAGACGTGTCAAAACGTTATGACTACTCTCAGATGAAGTGAATAACACTGATTATCACATGTAAAGGCCTGAGATAAAAGCTCCCTAGACAACAAATTAATCACCTTGCATGTTTGACGCAGTAGTAACTTCAGGCTCCTACAGATGGCATTGCACAAGGATGATTGGGCTATAAATATCTGTGTGGTGAGCAATGGGATTCACAGATTGAGAAGAGGTGGTAATCTGCATTGAAGGTCTCATTCAATGTGTGGGAAATTGGTCATAAAGCAGATCCTAATGATTGTCAAAAAGGAGTGATTACATGTTGGCGTTCCAAGAGCCAAAGTGTGTAGAAAGTAGCTGAATTTGCAAGTGTATAGTCATACAGGTCTACCAGCAGTAGCAAAAATCCCAGTCTACAGGAAATTCTCCTCAAAATTGTGACCGAGAGACTAAACTGATGAACAGGGACCACCGGCAGGTTTTACAGCTTGTGAATAAAAATCCCTTCAAGACAAAAATGGCTTCTTGAAGTATTTACACTGGTGGAATAGCAAGATGTGTGCTCAGATGAAGCTCTGAAGCTGAACAAGTTACATGGGTCGGGTCAATTAAAGTTGCTTTATATCATATATTAGAACAAACGGCCAAGTAGTAAGACATGTTGGATGTGGGAGAAATGGGCAGGAGTGAAGACCTACGCAACTTAATAAGATCCAAATAAATATGACCAGAAGACTGGGAAGGAAACCGCATCTCTGAAAAATTCTTTGGTCAGAAGTGGAGAGTACATACAGTCCGTGGCCTCCAAATTCCAGACCTCATTCTGCTCAGAGATCTGTGGGATGTGCTGGAACAACATATCCAATCCACAGCTGCTCTAATTCATAACTTACATCGTTGCTGCTAACATCTTGGATCCAGATACCACAGGACAGGGATAAACACAAACATTCAAACAAATAACCTTCCCCTAACTCACTTTCACACACAAACACACAGCCCCTCATTCTTCTCACACTCATTCTGCTTGTACACACATACACAAACAAAAACACACAGAGCCCTTTCTTTAAACACACAATGTCACGTATGCAAACACAAAAGCACACAAACGACATCCTCCCTTCTGACTGCGACCAACACAAAAACCAGCACACAAAGAGCACAATGAACAGTCTGACCAAATCTGATCTCTTTCATCTTTTATCTCCCACATGTTTCAGTTCATTTTAACAGAGCTGGGAAATATGAAGAAAATATTATCATCACTGTGATCAAGAAGATCATAATATGGAGAATAAAGAATACTGAATAACTGCCTGTTTTATTACAAAGACATCATGACCACTCTGTTAAACTGGAATTAGTGGATTGAATGTTATTCCCTGGACACAAGCAATACTCTTTTCTGATTGTCTGGCAGGTGAAGTGTTAATGCTGTATAACGAGATACCTAGTAGCAGATTCCATATAAAAATGATAGTTTTATATGAATCCTCTGTAAACGCTGAATGGTAACCATAGTAAATAGATTTTACTACACATTGACTGACAACCTGCGATAGAGTATCTACAACAGCAGCTAATAGCAAACTTTGAATACACTGACAATTTTGTGATTTTTAGATTACTCGCATTTTCTTATATATATATATATATATATATATATATATATATATATATATATATATATATAAATACACAAAAATGTCTAAAAGTGTGGCAACTGGGGTATAAGTGGGATATATAAATGAGCTTCAAGGTGTTCCGTCATCAGAAATGAATGGACTTCAGCTTAGCATTGTAGACTTCTTTGCCTCAATATTGTCCATTCATTTCATATAACAGGACTTGGCCTGTTATCCTCATAATCAGTGCACTCGTAGTAGGAATGCACAATCAGTCAATTTCACAACTTTATGACATAAATAAAAGGAGTCGTATAAGTAGACATACATGTCGTGGCATAATCATGTATGACTCATTGTGGTAAACAAATGCAATAGTTACTTCTTAATTTCCATACAGCACTTTATTTGTTAAGAGGGAACCCTTTTTCTATTTTTTTAACAAATGTGACCCCGCCAAGGAAAACCAGGCCAAAGTCACTGGGTAACTTATTGAGATATCGTGTCAATATCGTGTCACTCACATTAGCGACAAAACTGTAAATGAAAGATAACAGTCTCAGATATCTATCGGAGTACATATTTTGATCAAAAACAAAAAAGATGTCTTGGGGAAAAAAACCAAAAAACTAATTTTGAAAAAAAAAGAATGACTTTGACCTGGTTTTACCTCGAAATTACATAAACCAATACAATCCAAAGTCAATAACAGAGCAATGCCTAAACAGAATGCAAGTGAGGGTCAGAACACAAACAAAACAAGCAAGATACGGCTAAGGCTACATTAAGGCTATGCTAACAAGCTAAGGCTAAACTAGGCCACAGCTAAACTAGAAAACAGGCTAAAGCTAGGGTAGAGAACAGGCTAAAGCTAGAGTAGAGAACAGGCTAAAGCTAGAGTAGAGAACAGGCTAAAGCTAGAGTAGAGAACAGGCTAAAGCTAGAGTAGAGAACAGGCTAAAGCTAAAGTAGAAGATAGGCTAGAGTTAGAGCAAGGTCGAAAAATACGAGTGAAAGAAACACTTCTGAAATGTGCTAGTATGTTTCAAATGTTCATTAAGCCCACAATATGAATAGGCTAAAGAAATAAAATATAAAATCTGCTAAAGAAATTGCACATCAGTCAATTTGGCTGCAATTTGACACACCATCAACGAGCTTTTGAATGTGGCACCAACTTGTATAATTCTGAAAAGAAACTGCATATTGTGATAATGTCACGTTTATCTTTCATCAATGCTGTAAAAAATCTATGAAATGGTAATAAAATGGAGAAGGAAAACAAATCCTAAAATGTACACTTTAATGTAACAGGATTACATTTCAGGTCATTTTGGATCATTGTTATTGATATAACTTCACAACTACTTTTCTAATCTAATCCAAACCTTAGCCTGGCCTTAATCCAAACCCAAACATTCAGTTAAAGAATGTTGTAAAGAGCATGACTATATTACTGCAATGTGCATGTTGAGAGATGATCAGTATTAAATTGGTAAAATGTTCAGTATCTTCTCAGTTTAACATCCACACATATGAACTCAAATTTTGAAATGTATGTTGATCATCTACTGAATGTATTCAGATGCTCCATTACTGTTACTGCACTGATATGCTGTTGATAAGATGCTAATGAGCGACGGTAATACGACGCTAAATAAAATGCTTAAAAGATATTTCATCTGGTGTATTTTTATGAGAAAAAAGCTGAACAAAACATTTCAATAATAGATATGTCAGTTTTATAAGATATGTAATTATCGAAAAGTAACAGTACTCAGTAAACACAGGCCAGAGCTGGCATGCATCGATTTGGAATTCAATAAAGTGTCAAAACACTTGAGTATTGCAAGATTATGTTTTGTGATATTGTATCCATTTTAGATTTAGGTCTGATATAACAACTGACTGTGCCCCATACTAGCATCATACTGATGATTCACACAAACAATTTTTAATGTAAATGATACTACATTATTTCTAATGGTGGCCATTACAAGGAGCCACATTGAGACCACTGGAGGATGCTGGAAGGTCTAGAAGAAGCAAACTTCATGTACTCACACAAAAATACAACACAAAATTATCAGTTGGAATTATAATTTCAATATGGGTTACAATCACAATTTTCATTTTCCATTTATCTGCAAATAGTGCATCCACCACTGAAATAACATCAGCCCATTTTTAATTAATGGTTTACAGTAAAAAATCTGCAGCAGACTGCAGTTCTTTTTTTGTGTTGTTGTTTTTTTTTTGTCAAAAAAAATGAAACGAAGTAATGAAAATGGCTAAAATGAATGATTGAAGACACATAGATGTTTTCTGTGTTTAATGTTACTATTATTAGCTACAGACACTGAAACACTTAATTTTGAGACGATCCTCAACACTGCAGCCCCTGAAGCACAAACACAAAGCTAAGCGGCTGTATTCTGGCTTAATCATATCAAGTAGTTTAGTAAAGGTTGTGTCTTCTTCCATTTCACCACCAAACTGTCACTGTGCTGTGAATCTGTGTTTTGTTAACTGCTGAGGAAAAGCAGAATTCTGAATGTCCAAAAATGTAACAGTGTCATTAAAAACCTCATTGTTCGGCATGAACTATTCAGTCTTTTCACTTGTGTGAAAGTGTGTTTTTGTTTGCCATTTTCGGTGCGTATCTAATTATGATCATTGCAAAGTTTGCAGGGTAAAATAACCAACATCCCGTGCTGTGTCCAGAAGGATAACAGGGCTTCAATGTCTCACTGCAGCAGCAGGTGACCGATGGAGACGGCTGGACGGGGGCCAGCCTCCACTTCGACAGTTGCATATATTAATCAGAAATTAAAACAAGTATACCTGCATTGTAATCATGCATGTCAGTCTTTTTCACACAGACTGAGGTATATTTAATCAAAATTTTGTCTCCATATCTTCATTATTATTAATTAAAATTTATCAAATTAATTAAATTTAAATTTACATTAATTAAAATAACCATTATTAAAAGTTATTAATGGTTGTTTATGTAAAAAAAAGCAAACTGGACACCTTGTATATCACAAAATATCGTGAATCATAACCCTTGTATCATGTCAATCATATCAGCAGATTCTTGCCAAAACACAGACCTAACACTGATGCACCGCAAATGCAATCTGCAAACTGATGTGGCTGTGAATGTAAAGCCTAAGCAGATAACAGCTTCTTTCCCATCACGAACAGTGAGCTCACTGTCCACAGAGAGAACGCCTAAATTCTAAACTGAGCATGGAAAACTAAGAGCTCGGGAACGGCAAAAGAACAGACATATGTATGTGTGTGTGTAAAGAGAGAAAGGGGAAAGGGAGGGAGAGAAAAGGGGGATTTCAGAGGAAAGGAGGGGGGGTCCCATGGGAGAGGGCTGAGCAGGTGGTGACACTGCAGAGAGAGAGAGAGAGAGAGAGACATAGAGACAAAGGGAGTGAGAGAGTATAACAGTCAGAATGAGGCTCTGTGGATCAATTTACATCTCCCAAACTGTTGTTGCTCTCAGACAAAGCGCAACAGGGCAGCAGTGGAGGGTGGGGGTGCAGGGGGAGATTCCTGCAGGCTGTAACACACCACTGTCCCATCATCAAATATTCATTACTCCATTATTTTGTTAACTGAATCCACTGTCTGAGGCCACACGCCGGAAATCAACTGTGAAAATGGTTTTCTTTTCTTGCAGCACGGCTCTCTGACTGTGATACCATCACATACTGTCATATGCAAAAGTTTGGGCTCTACGAGTTATTTTATTCATGATTGAAAATGAGGGAAGACGACCTCTACAGAGAACAAACTTCTGCCCAATTTAATTTAGTTACTATTTAAACACAGGAAAAAATACAACATAAAACAAAAACATAAAACAAAAAATCTAAAATTATGGCAGAGTTAATGTTAAATCAAGTTAATGCTGATACTGTTTGATTAGTAATTTACTCAAAATTAAATATTCTAATAATATGAGATTCTGGATTTCTGGTTTTCCTGAGTTATAAGCCAAAGTGATTAACAGAAAAAAAAAACTTGAAATATCACATGATGTGTAATGAATATAAATTGAGTTTAATTTTATGAATTAAATAACAAACAACAAAGAACTTATTCACATTTTTGATGTTGCGCTCATTATATTCATGACAAAGTCCTGATAAACACCATTTTATGTTAATGTCCTATTTGGCCTTAATTTATTGGTGCATCACTTAAACAATTTAGCAACATTTTCCTTCATCAAACATGAAAAAGCAGGCGCTTAACAAAAAGCACCAGAAGTTGATTTTGTGAGAGAACATGAGAGCATGGAAGAGAAAGAGAGATAAAGAGAGAGAATGCATATGGGATGTAAAGAGTCATTTATGCCGAGATCAATACATGAGGAAGTGGCCTGGAGCAGCAAATTAATGAGGACCAGGCTTTTATTAATGGGCCGGTTATGCAAGCTTTTAAACTGAACTTTAACACACAGGAGGGGCAACTGCCCATGGCAACAGAAGTCATGATGTCATAATAGAAAGGGCGGGATCAAATGCAACTTGAAGCAAGTGGGCAGGGCCTGGCGTTTGTGAGGTCATGAGAAAAGGCAGCTGTTTGACACTTGAGGCGGGAGGAAAGTCCAAAAGAAGTGTATGCTTAGCAACCACCCATCACATTAAAACAGCTGTTGGTTCCCTCAGAGACAGAAAAGCATCACTGATATTTGCATGACTGGAGATAGACGGATTATATGTCAAAGAGCCATATGGAGTCCAAGTAAATAAGGCAATTCAACTAACTGCTATATTTTAGAAGCTGAAGACCGAACACTTACAGACACACAATCTACTAATGTACTTGAAAACAGACTATTGTAGTGGAAATAAGTAGGGGTGTCCCGATACAGCTTTTTCACTTCCGATACGATACCGATATGGCAACCTTGAGGAATGGCCGATACCGATATCGTCCGATAACGATATCAACACAAATTATACACTTGTATTACTTATTTTGTACTGTAAATAAAAAAAGTCTTGAACGAGTGATATTTTTCAAACAGAAAACAATATTCAATAACAGCATGTATGAGAAAAACTGACCCATTTATTATTACCCAATGGGTGACATCAATTATAAACTTAAACAAGAATATTCAACTGAATAAAATTAAAATAAATAAATTAAAAGACCCTGAAAAATAACCTCAATAAATCCAACAAAATAAAATATAATTTTAAAGCGCAAAACAACAATGCAAGGTCACTTTTTTTCTGTTCTCATTCTTGACTAAAACAATAGCGTAAACAAAATAAATACATAATTCTTTTAACTTATTTAATTAGTCAGTTAACCAACTATGGCTCAGTCTCTGATTTCTGCAGTCCAAGCATGATATGCAGATTTTTTCTTTAGGAAGATGAGCATTTCAGCATGCTGAGCTGTCAGCTTGCTCCTGTGCTCCTCAATGATAATAGATGCTGAGCTAAAGAGCCTTTCGCACTCGACACTTGTGCAAGGAGCACAGAGGAACGTGCTTGGTTGACTCTCCAGTAATGTAAAGGATTGTTCTTACGTTCAATAGAGCATTGGAACCGACGTCACTACGCAGTGCATTGTGGGTCACATGCAGCTTGCGAGCGCCATTTTTGAGGGCCACGGACCAAAACAAACCAAACCGACTGAAGGCAAAACCGTAGATATCGAGTTGTTTTGTCCTCAGT